>JAHZNP010000450.1:0-59159 GCA_020615345.1 Triops cancriformis | reverse complement strand
TACATGATGTGAAGCACTAATACTTTACAGTAGAGTATTTACAAGCATTGTGTCGAGAAATAAGATTCTGCAAAACTTTGCTGTTTCACACACGTATATACCCTTACAATCGTGTTGTAAGTTTCTTGTCACTGTTTTATAAATAGTTCTAAAATTTGAGGTATAAACTATTTTACGTCAGAACATCAAAGTTTTCATAGAAATACATAGTTGTTACCTTTAAGAAGTTTACAGACATAAATCTGTTAAAATACAATGGCAATATAAAATTACAAACAACTCTTGCCGTTAGAACTATTACGTAAAGTTGCAAAATAACAAATAGAAGTCATATATTTACAAAAAAGTCAAACAGAAGTCAAAAACACACACGATTGCAATTTTAGTACTAACTTTAAGTAAAATTACCACAAATTTTTCGCGTTTTTATTATTTGTGCTATTATATTTACAAGAAAATATTGGTATTTCTTTTTACTGTTAAAGTGTTGTAAAAAAATACGCAAATGCCTGCAATAATACAACAAAATTTATGTAATAATAATTTACAAGGAAATTGTGGTAAGATTGCATTAAAATAGTGGTAAAAGCATTGTAATTTTACAAACTTTTTTTACAGTGTTGTTTGCAATTATTGGCACTTCTGGGGCAGTGGTTTTCTGTCTTCTTTTCACAGCGGTATTGTTTAGGACTCCACATTACCAACAGCCGATTGGAACAAGTTGGAAAGTATAGAGGAGATGATGTTGTTTGGCAAATAAGGACGTGCAAAAAGTACTCCAAAACAAATCGCAATCCCAGCGCATATTCCAGCTGGGGTTACAGCCACAGGTTGTAATTCTAACACAAAGGTGACCAGTTTAGGTTTCCCAATTTTGACACGGCATCCTACTTCTAGACCCAAAACATCAAGTCGACTTGCATACGACCAAGTAATGCTCACCTACAAAAAGTCTTCCTTTAAAATAAGGCAGGTAAGGAGAAACAACGTTAACGATCGATAAAATCTACTTGATCGTGAGTTTCTCTCCAAGGACTGTCTATCGAAGTTTCACCATCAGGAACAGTTATTATCCCTCGGTTACTAATAGTACTTGAGCTTTCTTCTGATGTATTTTGGTAGACTTTTTTGGTTACGGTCATAAACTTCACCCTGTTTACAGCATTTTTATTAAGCTTGTCAACTGGAAGTTCATGGCACTTACGCCAGTAGAGATGGATTTCCCCACGTAATACCATAAGGTTTCTTTTCGACCAAAGAACCACTCATTTTTATTACGAGTTTAAAGACGATTGCCACACAAAACAAACCCTCCTTTCAGAGATTGCAGGAAGTTTGGCCTTCATCAAAGCTGTGACGTCCCTCTCCTCTCTTTCATCCTGATTGGCTTGTAATTATGTGTGCTCCGCAGCACCCAATGCGAGCTCTCACGTAGTGCATCGTGAAGTTAAAACTTTCTGTACACAATTCTCTGTGGGCCAGTCTTTTCGCCCTCTTAGTAACTTTTTTTCTAGATAAATGAAGTTAGAATTATAACAGCTAATTATAGTTTGTTTTTATGTCTATTGTAGTCATTTTTTCTATTAAATGTTTCTGTCATAAGAAAGCAAGAAATTACTGTTTTAAAAGTTGTATTATACTCTTTACACTCATCTTCCTTCATAACAATCACATTTATCGCTGGATAGCCAACAATAGGTTGTTCCATAAAATTCAACAAAGAAAAGCGCTGCTTTTCTTGTTTTTCAGGCTGCAACTACCTTAATAGGCGCTCGGGGAGTATTGAGGCTGGGAGTAGGCGGGTTGTTGGTAGGCAGAGTAGGCGGGTTGTTTAGCTGGTTGTTGGTAGGCAGAGTAGGTGGGTTGTTTAGCGGGTTGTTGGTAGGCAGAGTAGGCGGGTTGTTGGGGAGCAGAGTAGACGGGCTTCTGGGGAGCGTAGGCTGTTGGTTGGGCAGCGTAAGCGGATTGCTGAGGAGCGTAAGCGGCCTGTTGGGGCTGGTAGGCAGGTTGGGGTTGAGCCACAGAGTAAGCAGTGTGGGACTGAACAGGTGCGGGAGCGTATTGTTGCTGGTAGGTTGGCTGAGGAGCAGCGTATTGTTGTGGAGACAGTTGGTATTGTTGCTGAGGTTGAGCAGCGTATCCTTGGCTTTGATAAGCAGGTTGAGCAGCGTATCCTTGGCTTTGATAAGCAGGTTGAGCAGCGTATCCTTGGCTTTGGTAAGCAGGCTGAGCAGCGTACCCAGCGTCAGCGACAGTTCCGGGGTAGCTTGCACCAGCAGAGCCATGATCGTGGTGATCGTGGTGGCCATGTCCATGACCGTCAGCTACATGTTATAATGACATATTTTAATACTTGGGCTAAGAAATCGTGGTGTTTTCTGTGTTAACTTACGTGCAGCAAAAGCGGAGGCCAGTACGGCGCAAAGGGTAAAAACAACCTATGTTAGAAAATACAGTTATTAAAAGAAAATGGTTCACCGAATTTTCACTTACGAAACGGTTCATGGTCTTGTGTTACTTCTCGCTGTCGAAAAGGAAAACTGGTAGATGGTGAGCTGTGAGAAAGTGGAACTGCTCTGTGCTTTTCTCCACTCAGTTGCAAAGCTTTTATAGTCGGCCGCGTAACAAAAGAACAGCAGAGGATTCTTCACTTGGAGAAAGTACAAGAAGGGCGTAAGGGCTAAAAACGGTGTCGGGCGGAGTTTCTCGTGAGGGTTTCGTTGATAATCTCCAGTGGTCACGTGGGTTTGTGTTAAAAAACCTACATGCAGGCCTCGGGCTTGGGCTTCGAATAAAAAAAACTGGAAATCAAGAAGGAAATAGTAATGCATATGGGCCGATCTGGGCGTTGAACTTTTATAGCAAACAAAGAAATTTAGAACAGTTCTGAGAACATTTATACAGCGCTTTCGAAAAGGGAATCACTTTAATCGCAGCTTAATGAAAGGTAGATCTTAAACTCAGTGAAACTTCCTCGATTGTGAATTTTCTTTGTGTGGTAAGTGAAGACTTTTATTTGTCCGTTTATTGAGTTTCAATACAGGACGACTAGCCATTCCTTATCCAAAACTGCATATTATTATTTAATACTCTTGGTATTATTATAACATAAAGACAAAAATTTGAATAATTAGTCTAGGACGTAATATTAGTTAGTGAGTTATAATAATTATTATATTAAATTTTTATAAAAACGCCGCTGATTAAAAATTGTGAGATTCCCTACCTAACGCTCAAGTTAATGATTGTCGTTCGTGACTTGAACTTGGTGGTTGCTTTGGAAACGTACTCTTTTTGCCCATTGCTTTTGATTTACCATACTTTGGATTCGAGTGAAACAATCAGAAAATAAAGGTGTTAACCATCAAATGAAACTTAAAGCATGGAACTTGTTCGATAATGGAGAACCACAAGTTGATAAGTTGTTACTCTGATGCAGAAAGGACTCGATAATAATGGACGGAGAAGGTAGCCATTCCTTAACTAACTAGCAAAATGTTCATTAAACATGTACGTGCAACGTACATTCATGTATTTTAAAATCTTATTTGCGAACTATTAATTACCATCCCTCTTTCCGTCTTTTTGCTTATTTAATCTTAGGCTGGGTAAACGGCAAGTTAATTAAGTCGACAAACATAAAATATTAAAACAAAAATACACGAAAGTAGCTTATGCTGGAGAACCCTTTAAACATGATTTGCGATGCATTTGTTGAACTTATACCGTACTTTAATTTCGAGACGAATAGTTATGTTGTCTTTGACTATGTGTGCAATGTACGTATATTGACTGCTGAATACGCCCCTAAAATGACAACGGAAAGAGCATTTGCGGAGGAACTCTTAACGAAATCTACGTTTTACTCCGATAAATCGCGGATCATTTGAAACGAAACCGGATAAAGGAGCTCCCATTAATGTTCATCATTTTCAGCGCTGAGATATTGGATCATAGCCAAAGCTTGGAAATCTTTTTCTCCGTTTTTGCAACATTCTGAGCGTCAAATAAAAGTAAGAGTAAATTTGCATGTTCATTGTTGTCTGTAACCAGCACGAGGCTTTCCCCGTGTCGTCTTACTTGTTTTTTGTGATGTTCGATTTATTCCGTGTACTTGTTTCAAAATTACACTCCTACGTGTTTCTTCTGTACCTTTTTGTCTTTATATTTGTCCTAACAAAGGTAATCTTGTTCATAATTGTCCTACTACTCCATACATTTCATTCCATGTTCTGACTTCAACGCTCAGTATCCCTGTTAAATCTCACATTACGAACGGGGTATAATCATCGGAGGCAACGCACTTTCTCCTGCTTTTTCTTACTAGCCCGACTGGTCCCTAGGTTTGCTTCTTTTTTGTGAGAAAGGTAGCCGAAGGTATATTACGAAGTTCTGGGATTCACCTCCTCGAACAGCAGAGCCCTGCACATCACCGCCATTTGGGTCATGCCCTAGAACTTTCTTCCTTGCTGCTAGCAGAACAAAGACAGAAGACCTACCAACATTTAACTTGTTTCTTAGCGCTTCAAAGGAAAGGAACGAAGCAAACTATAGTCTTTCTTAGATCCGGGGTTAATAACAACAATATCTGTATTTGAACGCTAATTAACACGTATAAGTTTTTAAAATTTTGTTCAACGTAGCTCGAAAGTTTGTGCAATAGCAACAACAACAGCAACAACCGAACAAGGCTATATAATTGGAACTGATAACCGGGAACGTTTCGTTATAAGCTTGTGTCAACTAAGTCACGACTAGATGATAATCACATTTAGTTTCTTTCGACGTCTAGAGAACGACAAGTTACGGTAATGGCCTTTTGACCATTGAGGATTCACAACCTTTCCATAAAGACTAGGATTTCTTTTCCAATAAATTTCGCATAGCTAGCAAACTTTCTCTCAATGTTTCGACAAAACGAGTTGTGCTACTCGCTGGACAAGTATGAAAGGACGACACGCCGAACACTATTTCGCCGTCTTTAGGATTATAACTCGCTCCGTAGCCGTCAGGAACAACCGGTCCATATCCCATATAAGACGCCGTCTGGGTCGGAATCTGTTTTCGTGATTTGGTGAATTAGTGATAGTTAGCAAAAAATACCAATAATAATTTATTTACCTATTTTGTAACAATTATGGGTTATGGAAACACCTACCTGAGAGGTAGTAAGAGAAAAGTGGTTTACGGCTTCGTAACTAGGATCCATAAAGAGCTGCATCGCTTTCGTATTTCCCAACAGTTTCGCCGTTTCTCGTAAACCAAGGATGTGTATATCCATGCCTTGACCCAGAATATTTGCAACCATAATCTGGGTTTGGTAATCAGCAGCAGAAGCAAAAAGTGCGCGGCGCTTGTCCTCCTGTTGGAAAAGCGAAAACCGGATAGGTGATTCTAGTTTACTGTGTCGTCATTCTCCATGAGAAAAACCTCTTCTTCGCTCGTCATTGCTTGAACCCAAACTAGGGCAGGTAACGTCGATGAACGAATACAGTCCACTCGGCCGTGACGATACCTCCGGGTCGAGGCGCTCTCATAGGTTGAACACATTTGGTTGTGCAGTCTGCAATGTTACTTTAAGTTAATGACCAAGTCAGAGAAGACTTGGCCAGTGTAACTGAACTTACTTGAAGTAAGTTAGTTGGAGAGCTAACTGTATGTAAACATCCGGACTAACTTTGCATGTCTTGATAAAGTTTTTGCCGTAGTCGGTGAAATGGTAAACTCGATAATCCAAACTTTCTACCAAACTGGACAGGAAGTATGTCAGTTACCTTCTTTTTTTTAAAGGGTGTCGTTTGATACTTCCAGGAATGGTTTTATTATATTGAGACTT
This sequence comes from Triops cancriformis, assembly GCA_020615345.1. Lineage (NCBI taxonomy): Eukaryota > Metazoa > Arthropoda > Branchiopoda > Notostraca > Triopsidae > Triops > Triops cancriformis. Next base: position 53,323 of record JAHZNP010000450.1, on the reverse strand, counting down.
AAAAAAGTGTCTTTCTTTTCTTGTTCTCTTACCTATCCATTCTACTGGTGGCAACACAAATGCACGCTTCAATGTCAGCGTCGAGCTTCCATTGCAGGAGCAGGGGCTTGTAATCAGTTTTGGGTAACTCGACGGAATGTGTTGCGAGGATTTCGTCCAAGGGAGTGGCTTTCAAATTTTGCAACGCAGTTTCAATCATCTGTACCGTTACAATGCCTTCCGCGGCGGAATGTTCGTAACAGAACCCCGAAATATTATCGGGACTGAAAATGAACTACACGACAATATCCTTGAGAAATACTGTATTCCTTCCCTTGTGAAGATTTTACTTGTAACGTCTTATCGAACCAGCGGTTACATGAGTTATGGTGGCTGCTACCTCCGTGTATCATTTGTAACAATTTGTTAGTGTCGTCACGTTCCGTCAGAGACTTATCAGCATTGAAAGTTAACGGTAAGGCTTCGTCGAGGCAGACAACCATTAGGCAGCTTTCCAGGTAGTCCAACGATTGTGCATTGACAGGATCGGCTTTGATGTTGAACACGAATGGCCAAAATTTGCAAGTCACTTTTGGGTAAGATTAGGCCCATGTGGGTTTACCTTTGATTAGTTGTTCGCGAATTCCACCCCATGTAGTGCGCACTTCCGTCGTTAAGATTCCTACCGGTGGCTGCGGTAGAACATCTTCCTCCGCCATTGCTGTTACGTCATGGTAGATGTAGTCAAGTTGAGCCCATATCTTATGCAGGGACATTCTTTTGCCGCCCTTCTTGACACCCAACTTCCAAAACTGTGAATAAGGTGGGTTGACTTCAGGTGTGTATCGATTTCCGATGCACGTGTTCACGTAACTCTCGACAGAGAGCTCAAAAACATGCAAAGCACACCTCTTTCCTCCATTATCGTGAAGCTCAAGCACGTAAAGGTGGAATACTAAAAGACACGCATAAAAACCTGGTTTTTGTAGGCCACGATGATGTGCTCGTCAGGACCGGCCGGGGTAAATTGTTGGCGGTCTTCCTCCGTGCCTGGGATGCGGCAAACGGTGAACAACCGCTGATATTGCTGCATGCAGAGATGTTGCCCCTTCTCCCGGGAGGCAGCAACGTCTTGAGGTAACAGGCCCCTGTTACGGATCACAATGTCTGAAGTTTATGATGTTGTACAAAAACTTTATTTACCTATCAATGAGGTGTTTGTAGTCTAAAATTCCTTCTATAAACCGTGCAATTGAGTATGTGAACCCGTTTGGTCCGTTGGTTGAATAAGGGAACACCATGCCAGGATTAGAATTAACGGGCAAGGGGATGGGGTTTTTAAGATACATGTCGTCCATCCACCAATCGTAAGCCTGGTCGAAGAAACAAAAAAAAAGTTGGGTATGTAGTAAACGATCTTTCTAAGAGCGTGGATCGCGTTTTACCCAGTTATCTTTTTCTTCGCTTCGTTTCAAAATAAAATCCTGGAGTTGAGCGCCTGCGCCATTTTGGTCGTCCAGACATTCTTCTTTTACCCATCGGTCAACTTGGTCAAACCGGTCAGGAGCAGCAATTTTCACGGCTTCCAAATAATATTTGCACGTTTGACTTAGCGGTGGGACCGGTAATTTCGGTATACATCGCGAAGTCTTCATTGAAAAGAAAAGATAATGTAAGCGTGTTGTTTATCAAACGTCTTGTGAACTAAAATTCGTTCCATTCTTGACGTTACTGAATTTGAACGAAACGACCAAAAGAATAAAACCCTGATGTAGTTGTAGCTTTTCTGAAAGTCTTAAATGAAAAATTACATTTTGGACATTTAAGCTTCATTGTTACAAAAAATATCCATTGTTAGTGATGCCACACTAAAGGTAGTTTAATTTTTTTATGCACATGGCAGTAAATGGTTTTAGGAAAACGTAAAATCGGCTTATATATCTCGCTTGATATATCATAATGAGAGGTCATTTTGAAAGTGTAATAAAGAAATCGAGGATAACTTCTGAGCACGCACATGTATTAGTCAATTAATATCGCATGGAGTACAGTATTAAAGTTTTGGTATTAAATAAGTAACACTATGAAGACAAGGGGCTCGAAGTTTCGCTTCCGGCTAGAATTTTGTAATCTCGTCCCTTCTTGTTGTATAGTGTATCTTTAAAGGTAATATAGAGAACTAAATAAAAGCCCAAATTTGATTAGTTGCCCTGATTTCTTTAAACAAAAATCGGCTATTCCTTTACTGGAAACTTTCTTGTGGAAGTCGAACTTGAATTAGCACATTGGACTTGTGGTTAAGTTTCTACTCAACAGGTGGCGATTAGTGTTCTATTTCAATTGCATCCCTTCCCAAAATACAATTGCAGTTCGAATCTCTCTCCGGTGAAGTGTTCTTCGTTTTCACTTCCGAATCAGAAATCGGTTGAATTCGTAACGTGGAACACAGAAAAGGTCCATATTTAACTTTAAGTTCTGTATCAAGTTTCGTATGTTGTATACTTTGAACACATTTGTAATATGCAATAACGGACTTAAAGGGCTATGGACACAAAAAACTAACTTATAAAAAAGAGTGAAAAATCTAGCTTCCGGATATATGGATCTTTTTCTCAGGTGCGGAATTATAAAGGAAGATATTTAGGAAATAAGAAATCTGAAATTCAAATTTTTCAGTCCGTGACGTCACGCTTCTCAAGGGCGGGAAAAGGCCAAAACTTTGGAAATAAATATCTCCAGAACGGCTGGTCAGAAAAAATCGAAACAAAATTCTTTATTCTTACGATAATGTGTATTATAATAATCCATCAAAATCTCTACATGCGTTTGTGGTGTCCATTGCCCTTTAAACTTATTTTGAAAGTACGTCAACTTGTTTTGTCTAATTGGAGTCGTTATTCAAAATATTGTAAAATGTCATCAAACTGGTGAACACTATCAAAATGAAAATCGTCTTAATTTCTTATGGGGAAATTATAGTAAATTTCAAAAACAAGTGAAAGAGTTTAGAAAATTTAGTAAGATGCTTGAAAGTGTCAATGAAATCCGAAAACGCACTCAGGAACGACTGTAATTTCGTTTTCTAGTTAGTAAAAACACCCACCCATTTGGGGTTGTTTGGGTGTCGCTCATTGACTAGTGCTGAAAACCTAACCTCAGTAAAATTCTGCCAGTGGTACTGTACTTCGCTTAGCACGGCTTTTTTGGAAAATGAACGGATCGCGAGTTCCAAGAAGTTACGTAAGTGCTGAAAGTCCCTGAATTAGAAATGGAACTGGAAAGAAATTTTTCTATAGCGCCAATTCCCTAACAGTATTATTGAATTTGTCAACGTTGGCGAGTTTTCATAGAATGGCGTCCTACTTTATAAGGTAGGGCATTGTTTCTGGTCTAGATTTCTGAGAACTATTTCAGCTTTTCACGCATTTTAGCTATAATCTCTTGCCACGTAATTTCTTTCCTTAGGGTAGCACACGGTCATCCCCCCACCCCTGTAAGACCTAACTTTGACCACGAACACTCCGGTACAGTAGCCTACTGAATGCTTCAGTGTTGGTCTGTTTGTACAATACTATGGCTGAGCGGTCATCGGCTCGACTCAGCTCGGCCTGCTATCTTTCCAAGCCAGGTTGGAATGCAGCTTTCAAGCTGTTCTGAAGCCGATGTGAGCGTTCCTCCTAATTTGTACCGCTGCACTGAACCCTAGTTTGTACAGTACAGTAGAAATCCGGGCTAGCCGAGTCTTGCACCATTTATAAGCTTCTTTAATAGTTCTGCAAAAAAAAGTCAACAATCCTAGATCCTTCAAATATCGCATAAATTAAGCTAAAGCAAAAGCGATGAGGGTCAGTATCGTAGCAACCAATAGGAATTCCCACTGGGCAATTCTTCTGAGAATCAGAAATCTTAAAGTATTAGTAGAATCTGTATTACTTCCTAAAAAGTTTTCACATAACGTTCACTGTGAGATAGAGGGGCGTTTCTGTCAATGTTGCATGGCTGCATGGCACGTGCACACACCCCTACAAAAATCTTTCTGCACCGTTGTTTGCAGTAATGCAGTTTCTGCTTCTTTCTCCTTACCCTACTGTGTCTTTTCAAATCGAAGACGACTGTGACATATAGTAGCGCTTTGTCTACAAGAAAGCTATTCCACTGAAAAGATACGCATTAATAACATGAGGTGAAAAAAACTCTAAGCGCCAAAGCAATTTAAAAAATTCCGTTAGGTCACTTTGGTGACGTTTTTTTACATTTCAAGTATAAACGTCTTCTTATTCGTTGCGTACATGAGGGGAATTGTTGTTAAGTTACATATGTACATATCAGTATGTTTTCCCACTTCTCATCATTAAGGAGCTGCAAGCGTTGTCATTATTCCTTGTCTTCCAATTCGGGAAAGAAGCTGTCGTGTTTTCGTGTTGCTTTTTCGTTGTCGTTGGTGGTTGTAGGCTTTGTCAGAGGAAATGATAACTTCAGTGTAAGCTTAGTTCTTTATCCTTAACAATTTATCCTTGTTAAGCCTAATATTTCCTGTCGACAAAGGTGGTCGTCGATGTTTTTTTTTCAGTTCTTTTCGTATTTTTTCCTCCCTATTTTTCTACGCCTTGGCCTATATTTTGGCTTTAGTTTGGGGCACAGAACCGTGTTCACTTCGCCTTCCCTCGCACCAATAAGTTTCGGGAAACCATTGGCTTCAAGCGTTGATACGTGACCCGAGTGACGAAGACGGGCAACGTTTACAGAGAGGATTCGAGTGATAGAAAGGGCAGATGGATGCGCTTCGTTAATTTGTACTAAATATTCCACACAGCACACCCCAAGTTGCTATTTCCAAAATCCCTTAACTTTAGTCGGCATGGTTGCTGAAGATGAAGGTAAATTCTATGAACAGCTTAACGATTATTGGGATAACTTTTGTGTAGATGTCAAATGAGATGCAGGGTTCCCAAACCCAGCCAAATTTGTTTGTCAAGGAGGGGCATTCTGCGAGGTGCAATGATTCAGCGAGTTGTGGAACGGGTCGATGAAGATGTCACAGCCTCATTGCTTATGCTTACGACTTGTCTGCACTTCCCCCACCTCCCTTCACCCTCCCCTCGTAGAGTAGAGCCAGGTAACGAAGTTAACGTGTCGGTTCCCTAGAGAACATCTCATGTGTTCTCTTTTCGGGCTTTCTTTTCCAGGTTATTCTTTCCTTGCCACCTCTACGGGAAGTTGCCTTTCCCTACGAATGCGAATTCGCTAGTGCATGAAGAGATTGCTTTTTATGACAAAAAAAAGAAGTAGAAGAGAGGCAAACAACAATCTTGAGCTTTGGACTTCCGTGCACTTCCACCCGGGTAAGAACCTCGTTATAAGTTGTCTATTCCCTTATAGATGTTTCTGTTTTTGACATCTGACAGGAGCAGTCTTGACCTACCGGTGTGAATGTCAAAAGGACTCATTTCTACGACCAGCTGGACAAAAAGCTGTAAGATATGGTAGCTAGCCCAAATCGACTTTCATGACGGGTTTGCAATTCTAGTTTTCATTGGGCTAAGTAGATAGCATTTGCACCGCATACTTGATCAAGGCAATGCAATTTGACATGCAAATCAGGTCGCATACCAAGCAGGCGTCACGTTGTTGTACGCGTAAATTGGTAGATTTATGAGTAAAGGTTAAAATTTCTTTAACAGAAAACTAGAGAATAATTTTCCTATCGGCCAAGTACAGATTGAAGTAGGTTGAAACTTGAAGAATGGAAGGCAAACTTAAGAATGATGGCGGCTTGGTTCTTTGTCCGTCGTTGCTGTATCGAGCATCTACGTTTCTTTGTCACGGAGAGGAAAAAAAAAGGGAACGGAGATTTGGTAGATAAAAAGGAAACCTAGCAGGTGTGTGCGGGGGCTAGGTGATGGTGATTGTGGTGGGAGTGAGTCAATAAGGTTCATCTTACTTACTTGGTAGTTGCTGTTAGTGCTCATATTGGCTCTAGCCAAGGAGTTCATTGAAAGTCGGTACCGAACACCAGGCTGAATCCGACGCCGAATCCCGGCCAAAGAAGCCCCAATAAGCACGGCCAATTTTCTGGGGACCAACTCTATAGAGTACGCACAACAGAACAAAGAGCGAAATCAAGTTACGAGGCAATCAGGAAAATCGTTTCTTTTTTCTCGTTCTTCTCAAGATTTTTTCTCCACCCTTTTTGACTCGCTTGATGTTGTTGATCTTGCAAAGGAACGATAAGACTCTAGATAACTCTAGATAATTTCATAAAAGTTCTCAACCTGTCTGAAGCGGTTTGCATTTGTCTAGGTTTAGCGAACACCTCTTTTAACGAAATGTTGCTTTTGAGCTATTTTAAAAGCAACTAAAAAGCATCAAGCAAACATCCATAACAGAGATACGGTCAAAGAGGCGCAGCTGGCCTTACAGCTGCATTTCTGCTTGTACTTTACTTTTATATTTTAATTTTACATGACTTCAAAGATTCGCATGGGGCAACCGACCATTGTTAGGTTGTAAAAATACATACTTGTCTTCGGAAACTCAGATGAAACGGGTACTGAACCAAAAGCTTACAAAAATGAACACGAATTTTATAAAGTACACGTGTTCACGTTCGGAGCGATGCTTCGTTGTGTAAGCTATAATCTACATATGGACGAAAGCTATTGTAGCGAAAGAAAAGCATCAACAGATTCCACCGCGTGTCCAATGCGATGTCCGTCTTTGCGAATCGGAGTCGAATGCGCCGGTATAAAAGAATCTGTGTGACGGTTTCCTCCTGCCGTTTCAGGACGGGACAAAGAGGACATGCTGCAATGGTTGAAAACGTAAAAAAAAGACAACCCGGGAGCCATATTGCTGATGTTCAGTTGTCGAACATTTCATTCTCTATTATCATTCCGTATTTCGATTTTCTAGCGTACTCCTTGATTTCTAAACATGTGTATTCGATTTTGTCAAATATCCGACTTGTTAAGAAAACCTGAATTCTATAGTGTTGGCAAATTACTGTCCTTACTGTTTTGTCTGAACACCACTACTAATTCTAGTACAATAAATTTAAATTTAAGCACTCCAAAAGCCCCTCGATTTTTTTAAAAATAAACGCTCGTAACACGTAACCTTTGACCTGGCCTCGCATACGTTGGATATTCACTGCGTTTTTCATGTTTCTCCGCTTCATGAACAACCTGTAGAAAACTATATAATTCATATAGCGGGCTAGACCTGTATATGAGAGATATTAGAGCACGTATAATTTATATCCACTACTGGGAAGTAACGAAGATGGTACAGGTTGGTGCATTGGGTAGCTTTACATTATCCTATGCCCCTCAGTCATGCTTAAGTGAAAACGATCTTGCGTACGCTAAGATGAGAGATGCATTTTTGATGAAGCCGTCATATTTCATCTGGCCTCACTTAGGATCTTCTCCTTCCGTCTCTTGCTAACTGGCAGGGGGATGCTCTATAAGTTACACTATGTTTATTATAGGGCACGATAGCAAGATTGATGAACCCCCAAACCTATGTGTTACGCCTAAAATGCTACCCGAGTGTGGACTCCCCTATTAGTTGAGAAAAAAAAGAGAAAAAAAACGGAAGCACTTGCGGCAATTAAAGCTGCTTTCTCCACAACAATTGCAACGAGAGGAGAAAAAAGAAGGGGTGAATCATGGGGAAGGACGGGAAAATATTTATGGGGCATCTCTAGGGCAACAATACATCCGTGAGCAAAAATAGGAGCTTGGGGAGTCTGTTCACGTATAGCTCCTTTCTTTCCCGTGTGTGTGTTTACACCCGAAAGTAAAGGGACGCAAAATTCGGCAAGGGGCTGTTGGGTTGAATTGCTGGAGTAAAATGTGTGACACGATACACTAGAGCGGCAACACATACACATAGGGAAACTTTCGTTGGGTGCTCTTACCCTCACCCCTATTTCCATGCCAATATGGATTGCCTCATTTGGAGTACCCTTGCCACGTTACTTTGGGTGGTGTGGGGTCAATTAAGTCATTGTCGCCCAAGGTGTTAGGGTTTTTTCGCCCTCTGCTTTTACTACGGCTTTCTTCCCCAAACTGTGCAGGAACTCGCTAGACTCAGCAAAAATACGAGAAAAAGACGTTTGCTTTCAAAGGTGTCATGGGTTGGTGGTTTTCCACCCTAACGGTAGTGTCGGAAGGAAACATTAATAGCGGTTGAAGGAAGAGAGAGAAATGTGTCGTGTCTGAAGTATTTTATGGCAGACGAGGGTTTAGTATCAAGGGAAATAGTGCCAGATCTATCTCGTAGAAATAAAAGCGTTGGAAATGTAGCAGAGCTGGAAAAGGTATTTTCACGGGAGGAAGAAGCACAAGGAAAAAAAAACAGAAAGAAAGAAGATGAACACATTCCCTTTTAGCGTCACCTGGGAATTCCAACGGCCCCGGGTGCTGCCTTCCCTGTAAATGCTATTACAGCTCTTCTCTATTTACTTGAATGTGTGGCATTTGATGTGGGACGATTTGGGGATCGAGAAACTGTACCCTGTTAAAGGTCAGGAACAAAAAAAAAATGTTGAATCCTTATACTAACGGTGCAAGCTTTTCTTGAGGTGGTAAAAGTCTTGGAAAGGTTTTCGGGTGAAATGCATAGGGGTGGACAAAAAAAAGTACACTAAAAGGAAACTGGAGAGAGAAAGATGCAAGAAAGAGGAGGGAGACGGAAGCTCGTTAGCTTAATCAGGGGGTTAACGCAAGCTTGGTGCGGCCGAGCGCCCTGGTTTTCGCCCATGGGTGTGTTCATGATTAGCATAGGGATGGGTCCCTATGCTCGTCGTAGGGGCGCACTTTCAACCTAGAGATCTAGGGAACTCTTCTGTCTAAAGTTGGGTGGCTGCAAGTAATGCATAGCCAAAAAGGGGGAATCGGAGTTGTTGTAGCGACATGTGATGTCAAATCCAGCGTTAAAACGCGTCACGTTGATCGCGTGTAGCCTGGCGCTTTTTCTCTTGTAACGAGGAAATGCGATCCGCCCCCTCATTAGTCTGTTGAAACTTGGTAATGATTCAGATTACCGTTGAAAGAAAAATGAACTGGGTTTCGCTTGTTTGATCTTGAAAGATCAGACGTGAAAGGTGGAAGCGATCGAAAAAGGAACGCGCACCGTTCAGGAACAGCGTGCTTACAGTGCAACACAGCACACGCCATCGGTTGAAGGTGGAGGAGAGAAATCGTGGGGATTTGACATTAGCATGTCATTGACTATGTGACTAGATCCCACTTGATCCTAGACGATTTGCCCAAGGCTTAAGGCGCCGGGGGGCTTAGCGTTCACTTGCCGAGGGTGCGACGAATAAAGTATCAAAGATTGTGGGTAGGTTTTACCCCCCGCAACTGGTACCAAGAAAGAATCGTTATGGGTACCTATCAACAGATCAAAGAACATGGGCTTAGAACAAAGGAAAGTGTTCTGTGAAGAAAATTTGGTATGAAGAGATATATTTCTGCTCCTTGTTCGTTCTAACCCCCAAATGGCTCGAAGGCTTCCATTTCTAGAAATCTTGTAGGAAACCTACTTCTCTTCCGTTTCAACGCAGCAGTTATGTAACAACGCACTGTAGTACGTAATAGTAACCGGAGCAAGATTCAGTTTACGAATTGTAAGTAAGAGAGAGAAATTGTCAACATTAATATGTATTTTATATACACAAGTCTCCGTTGAAGCTGTAGTAGGTCTGGAAGGATTGAAGGGTTAAAGGGCTGGACTGGGATGACAGGTCCGTTCTTATAATGAAAACACACAATAGCAAACCTAAACTTCTAACAACACATAAGTGAACGGGAGAGAGAGAGAGGAGAGCTAGCGTCAATGTAGTTTCTTCGTTCAAGAGAAGAAACACTGCGACTGCTAATCTTCGTTACATTTGCACCATTGCACTATAGGCCCTGGCCTCTTTTTCGTAGGATTAGTAAATTTACATATACATCAATTCCTTTTTGTCTTACCACAGCTGAAATGATACCATAGTCTTGCTAGGGCTAATAAAAGGATATGACCCTAGCGAAACCTCTGTTATGTACAGTTATATAACCTTAGCGGAAAAAACGAAGACACGGGTCTGAAAAACAATTTTCCCAGGTGCGAAAACAAAGAGAAAATTGCTACAAAATAATTCTAAAAATCAGACACAGGGATGTGTTTCATCGATATGGAGGAATGAAACCATTCATTCAGCAGCAGAGAGACAAAATTGTTAACTTATTGCATGTTACACTTGCTTCAAGAACAGTCTGCGGGCATTGGGGAGCAGAGCCCATTTCCCCTTTTCTCCCCTCTGCCCCCCTCTAATGCTCTTCTTTTGTAAATTAGGTGTGAAAATTTTATAAGGTATTAACTGGTTGGCAAGGGCAACAGGATTGGAGCTACAATCAAAGCTGTTGACATTTGCATAGGACGGGTACGAAGAAATTAAACCGAAGATGGAAATCAAAAAGGGTGGAACAGTCAGCGTGGAAGAAAATGGTGTGGGAAACGGAAATACATCTCAGGAAATTGGCAGGCGAAAAGTGTGGGGAGATTTGGTTTGTTAAGGAGATTTGTTGTTCTGCTTGAATATTTGGGTTCTATCGGAAAGGATTTGTATCACTTCGCGACATGTTGGATCCGTCTTCCGATTTGTACCAACTCCCATTGTGTTGCGATTCTGACAGTGGTTTAGATAAAGGATTCATGGCAATCTGTTGGGGCAAAGCTGGTCGCGGCGGGGCCGCCTTTGAGGGCTTAGACGCTTCGTAGCTCGTATGGCTGTTGAAATCTGCGAAGTTGGCGTAGCCATTTTCACCGTGTCCTTGGTCGATGTTGGTTTCTTCATAAGGGTTGTAATCTGATGTGTACCGGCCGTTCATGCTATTAGGCTTTCCGTATTCAAGGTGATTCTTCTTTTCTTGAGAGATAGGTACTGGGCTGGTGGTATCTTGCAAAGTGTAGGTCTGGTACTGTTTCTCCGGCGGGTCTGACATGAGCACGTTGGCTTCGTCATCTTCAAAGGGTTTGTAGTCGTAAATGTGGCGCAGAAATATGAGGACTGGACAGTACAACAAATTGGAAACTGCGATACCGATGTTCAAGGCCAGGAAGCCGATAGACTCGACCACACCTCCGGCAATAATAGGCCCGATAGCATACGCCATGGAGTAAGAAATGTCAGCAATGGCGTAGATACTGCCGTACACGGAGACGTAACGCACATCTACCAAGTAGCCTAACATGGGCAGAAGAGCGGTGTCAATTAACGCGATGCCGAAGCAGATACCACAAATGGGAATCATTAAGACCCAGTAAGAACGTGCAAAGGGGACAATGAGACAGCAAAGTCCTTCCAGGGCCAGGCCGCCTGCAGCCATGGCCCATTGGTACTGCGGATACTGGCGCGCCATTTTGACGGTCAGAATGACGCCGGCCACGTGGGGGACGAAGGCCGGAAGCCAAATCATGCCCAACTGCCATTGCTTCACGTCCATGTTGTCCATCATCCACACGGAGATGGTGGGTTCCAAGAACGCTAACGAAACGTTGGACATCATCAGCGCTCCCGCGCAAACCGCGATGTAAGGGTCCATCAACAGTCGCCAGATTGGGGTGCCTGCAGGTTGGCTGTTTTGGTAATTCCCGGCATTGCTCATGGCTTCTTTAAGCTGAACCATGCCATATGGTTTCATAACCAGCCGCAGCATAAATCCGTCGGCTAGGCAAACGAGGGAAAGGACCAAGAAAGGGAACTCCTTGCCCGCGAATTCGTACAGCAAACCGCCGAATGGGGGTGCAACGAGGCAACCGAAGGAAATGAAAGCCAAAGCGATGCCAAGCGCCTTGGTTCGCTCGCTTTCTTCGGTAAACCGGTCGGCTATCATAGCCAAGCCCGACGTGTCGGCAAAGGCCGAGCCCACACCCTGCAGGGAACGGGCGAAGAACAGAATGCCGTAGCTGCGACCGCAGGCGAAAACCGCGGTGGAGAAGAACATGATAGCCAAGCCGATCATCATAGGTAACTCGTAGCCAACACGGTCAATGAGCGCGCCTGAGAAGGGGTTTATCATCAACTGGACGATGGCTTTGGAGGCGAACAGCACTCCAATGGCGGAATCCTCGTTCTCGTACACCACCACGCCGTTGATTAAGTGCGCTGACTTGTTCCCTGCCACACTGTAATTCCCAGTGGCGTTAACATGCCAGCGATTTGGCTCTGTTACGTACTCACCGCCCTCTACGTGCGTATCCCAAGACCCAAGCCTTCTTAAGTAGTCTGGAATGATTGGCACGATCACCATGTAAAGCATATTGTCCAGCAAGAGGGCAATAGACACGATGACCAAGACGAGCTTTCTTTGCATATGCGGTTCCTGCACACGTTGGAAAAAAAGCTCCTTGGCCTCCGCGTACTCCATGTTCAAAAAAGGGATGCGAGGCATCTTGGGGCCTTTTACTGGGTCGGAAGGGATGCTGCCCCCCAAAGAAGTTCTTTTTAAAAAAAGCACGCTTTCAAAAGTTCTCGACAAACTGGCGAAGTTTTCACAAAGGTTTCATCTACTTGATTGCTTGAAGTTCTTTAAGCTGGGGAAGTGTAGTTCAAGGGTTCACGGGGGGAAAAGGGGATGTAAGTTTTCGTAGTCTTGGAGGAAGAAAAGTTGAATTGGGTTAAAGAGGCTCACAGGTCGCAGAGCAATTCGTTTTATCCTTACGGGAATAAAGATGCTGCTCAGTGAATGCAAAGAAGAGGGTGAGTTGAAAAGCCTGTTGTAGATACCATGTCGCAGGCTTTTGTTAGTGAACACACGCGAGTCTTCCGGGAGCGGAGAGACAGAGGGGTGGAGGGGCTTTGGAGTGGGTACGGTACTGTGTACGAGTAAGTTAGATCAAGTAGATGAGTCACACAACGAGTCGAGTGGGTTCTTCGAGAAGTTTTACCTTTCTGGGAATGATCTGTTTGAAGCAAAGGTGACTCTGATCAATGTAATGATGAGAGTTATTTCCGTGGCGGGAGGATTAAAATATGCGTTGTTTGCGTCCCAAATTTATATTTAGCCGGCGAAGTTGGGCAGAAAAAAAGCCTCAATCGATGACTGCACGTCAGAAAGTAATCGCCCTAACCTGGGCACGCAACAGTCAACCACGCCCTTGTTAGGTTCCGGTACTTGAAGCTTGTGTAGCGAGTTGGTATGATATACCTGGGGTTCGTTACTTGGCTTGCCGCGCGTAGGGTCGTTGTAGGGATGTATATCTTTCTTATATAGATTTTTCCCCCTCGACTTCTCTTTAGCTGGAGGGAGTTAACCCTTGGACCTCCAAAAAACGCCCTTGGACGAATCTCAGAAGGTGGTGTATAGCGAGAGCGTCGGGATCAAGCCAGGAAAGTGAGAGAGATGGAATCGTGACTCAATCCAATTAAGGGAGAGACGATGATCAAGGGAGATCAGGAACTTTGGTTCACCGCCAAAGCGACTTGCGGCCCCTCAACGGCACAGGTCGCGCACCGGGTTAGAGCGTAAGGGGAACACACGACGGACGAAAATTTCTACGGATTTCTGTCCCACCCTTCCTCGCGCACGGCAACAATGGGGAGAGAAAACGAGTGTTGGTAGCACGACACAGGAGCTTCCAAACCTAAGTGTAAAAAAGAGAGAGAAAAAATACGAGAAATAAAAAGATAAAGAACCCTTCTTGAACTTCCGTTGCAAAGGTTTGACAATATGTTACGTAAATTAGCGTACACAACAACACTCGTTTCCTTACGCCATTCGTTCCGAACTTTTAATGCATGAACAGGTCGCCCAAACCCCATCCTGGCAGACACCTTACTCATTTATTTATTCATCATAGAATAGCCAAAATCAATCATGTTTCCCATTTGGGGTCGTTCCCAGCAGGCTAATGTATTACTGCAGTAAAAGGAAGGGTAGGAATTTAGGAACAGGCACTGCATGGAGAGGAAAACGAGAAATCTTGTGCTGTATACTAATCACACGCTTACAGTTACAGATGTTATGGGACAGTTGCGAAAATAACCAGAGAAAAAAGTTTTTACATATTATCTGCACAGTAGGTAGGAAGAAGTTATCGTACACGGTAATGCCGCGGCATTATGAGAAATTTAGAGGCTACCACGATAGTCTCCATGAGTTTCTCATAATTAGGACTAAAAAGCCATTTCGGAACAATAGAAAAGCTAAAAATAACAGGAGAAAATAGGTCGTACCATCATGTAAATAGATTACACTCGAAAAAGTTTGGTTGACATGGTAAATATTTTATTCAGCTCCTTAAAAAAATAGGATTTCGACATGCCGCGTTCAAATATCGTTCCTAGCCCTTGTGCTTCACAGAAATAAAAGACAGCCAGTCCTATGTTTGGTTAGAGTCAACGAAAACTGCGAACAATGGACTTCAACGTTCGCATGTTTCTCTGCCAAAAATTCCTGTCAATGTTAGAAGTACGCAGCAGTGAGTTTTTGCTACGGCTGATACACACAAGGTCATAGAACGTCCGCGTGCTTCGTATAATGCTATTCCGGTACTCCCCAAGAGCTAAGCTAGTAAACATAGTCTACCATAATTACATGTACTTTCTGTAAGTAGGGAAAGTTGGTGAAGCGGGATCTTCGTAACGAACTTTTGTTGCTAACCCAACAACTTTGTACAAATTAAAGTTCGCGACGCGCGAATTGCAAAACCAACTTTTGTTGGACACTTAATGGCCATGTAATTAGTAGGGAAACTGTTTCCTTGCTAGTTTTATAGCGTATTACTGCACAGCCGCTAAAGTACCAGCATTCTGGCTCCGCAAAGCTGGTAGGGGGAAAAAATGGTCCCGACCCATAATCTGAGGTACCTGGATCTGAAAACACACATGCAGGAGCACGCCAAGATATATAGTATGTCTAACATAGACCCATTAGCATCGTTTTGTTGCTCAGGTTATGGGTCCACACCGGATCTCGTTGCCATGCCAACGGTTAACAAAGGTGTGGGGGGTACGGAAATGAGGAAAAAGCTTTTGCCACGCTTAAAGAAAGAGCAACATTTCCTTGTTCCACATACGTAGAAGGCGAAGGGGAAAGAAAGCCTTAATTTAATAACAAATTTCCATGAATTGCCATTGACTGTCTTATCGTGTTACAAGTTTGGGGTAACGCAGGAAATTTTCCTCTTGGAGTAGCAGTTTGCAACTTGCTGTCGTAACATGGTTATTTCCCTCACAGTTGAGTTGAAAACGATGATAGAGTGAGACAATCAAATATTCTGGGGAAAAGCCGCATAGAGGTTTCACTCTTTCTTGAAAAGTAGCGCTCAGAGTACCAAATAAGCTTTCGTGAATATTGTACATGACAAGAGAGCCAAGTCGAGTCGAGTTCGGTGCTTTTCCGCTTTACTAAATAGTTGTTTCCTAACGGCGCTTTCTTACAGTGGAGGTTAGACAAATAGGAGAATAGCTTGGTGGTTGAACTTGTGTTTATTTTTCGTGTATTTTTCTTTTCTTCTTTTTGTAAATTACTGCAGGGGCAAACCGGCCGAGTTAGACTAGCAAGAGCTATGGAGGCCGCAGTAATGCATTTTGAGTCTTACTGTAGTTTGAAATGAGAGAAGGGGGAAACGGAAGATGATTCTTGCATCAGATGGAAGGCGTCCCGTGGGAACGCCACCTCCTGGTGTCTTGGAGCCTCACGTGTCCACCTCTTCCACCCAACCCTCCAAAACTGCACTCTCCTCTCTAGCCCGAAAGATGATATTTTCAAGTGGCCTGAAAACCACAGTGTGTGTTCATATAGGTAGGTCGCACATGTGAGGGGGAATCCACGCGATTTCTCAGCGGTTTGTCGAAGCGTGTAACAGGCTTCCCCCACGTTTTGTCAACATAACAACGTACACATCATAGTTCATTGTCGAGATCCCTCGTTTTCTATCCCATCCTTTTCCATATAGATACGTACTAAACAAATCTTTCGAACACACCCGAAGGGTCCGAAAGGGAAAAAAGTATGAAGAGCAAGGAGGACTTTGTTTTGATACGGTTCGTTGAGCGGTTTAGTCAGGGATGAACGCTAATTAGCTTATTAAGTCTTCTAACTTTCTTATGTAACTTGCAACTGCGTATTGTGAATCTGCAAGAAAACTCCTGCGATAATTCGTATAAAGGTAAACTTGTATACGTAATGAGACCTTATTCAATTTGTCCCTATCCAATGTTTCCTGTTTCGTGTAAGCTGATCCTATTCTCCGTTCATATGTTATTATTTCTGAGATTCTCTTTGCATGCTATTTTCCTACTTTTTTTTCTTATCTGTTGTTCCCGTGCTACAGGAATTCCAGTAACTTTAGAAAATCCAGCATTTCTATCGAAAGGTGTGCCACAGGTTGTAGTTCTGAAAATTTCGTGGAGAACTTGCCACATTGTTGTGAAATTATCATTAGACAGTGCTGTCTGACGCAGCGAGACAGCTGATCACTAAAGTGACAATGAAAGTCTTAGGGACCAGCGGGATAATAGCTCTTTCAGAAGATTCCGTTTATGTTCTTTGTCAAAACTTTGGCCATTTTTGATTACTATGCGTACGGACGTTTATATTTAGTTACAGTAATTTCAATTGTTACTTTTAGCATCGAGAAGGTTTGGATTCGGATCTTTGTCGCGTTCTAGAGATATCGGTAATTTTGGAAAGCTAGTGTTTTTGTCAAACGAAACATCTTTAACTGTTAGAGTTGAATATTCTGTGGAAAAATCTGGCACTTATTGCCTTGAAACAACTACAGTTACTACTTTCGTAAACAGCGACAAATAAGTGGACACATAGGGTAACAATTTAAGCGGATAATAACAGCGAATAAAGCTCATTTTCAAGATTCATTTCTGTCCTAAGTTAAAAGCTTTAGAAACTTGTCGTGTACTAGCATCGACTCTATTTCTTTACTTTTTTGTCAAGTTATTAACATAGTTTTTGTTTCGGATTTTTTTTTGCTTCCATGTTAGAGATAATCAGAAAATGACAAAGTCTGGTATTCCTACAGGAAAAATACTGCCGATCGAAGAGCTGGGAATTTTCTGAAAATCCGCCCATATAATTTTACAATCATTCCAAGGTATTTATTTTCATAAATAGTGATAAACAGTTGATTGCTTATGGTAACAATAAAAGTGGATAGGGATAGCAAAATAGCAGCCCCATTCGGGGCTTTAGTTTTTATTCTATACAAAGGCTTCAAACACATCTGTATAGTACCGGCATGGGCGGTTAACTTTTAGCTATCTCGACAGGTAACTTTTATAAACGAACCGGGTTATTTTTATGTTTTTTGTTCGTCGTACAAAGATAACCATGATATTAAGAAGTCTGATATTTATTCCGAAATAAATACCACGGGTCGTAGAATTGAGGATTTTCTGAAGAATTTGGCGTTCGTCATCCAAATCATTACTAGGCACTGTTTCCGTATATAGCGGCATATAGCCTCATTTATGGTGACAATTAAGGCGGTTAGGGGGCAGCCAGCTAATAGCTCTTTTGAAAGCTTCAGTTTTTGTTCTTGGTTAGAAGCTTTATGCACTTTCGTGTAGTACCGACACTGCTGTCCTTTTTATACAGTGAGAGTAAAATACTGGTCAGCACCAAGTAACTTTTACCTTTGCGGTCGATCGATCCACTAATCCTAGTTCTTCTGTCTGGTACACAGGTAGCTCTGGAAGCATTTCTGTCAAGGTTGCGTGTATCCAGTTCCTTTTTCTGGGGGTGAGCTTGTGTTGGTTTGGAGATTGGGATCATTACAAGCTTGACTATGTGGCGAAGTTACGGGGAATGGACAAGTCATTATGAAAGGGGCTAGTGCCGAGTAAATATGACAGGTAATCAAGAGACTCAGCAGGGAATTTTCTCAGGATTACCCGGGGGTAAAAGATTTCTGTTTGTGTTGGTGACAGTAAGCAGCAAAAGCTTGAACGCGTGGTTTTCTCGAAAATATAAGCTACAACAGCGGGGACTTGAAGCAAAGTGTGGATCGATAGAGGATAGGCAAGGGTTCGCTGCTGCTCTTGCGGCTGACCTGGGGGGTTGCTGGTAGACCCTCGTGTATAAGTATAGCACACCGTTGCGTGCCTACAAATCCTCCCTCTCCATCCTGCCTTCTCTCCCTTCCCTTTTTGGCCAACACCTTTCGACCGATACCCTGGTGGTACGTGGCACTCATACTTTACGTCCTACCTGTGTACATTACTTCCAGTAGCAAGGGTATTAGTCTAAGGTACACTACAACAGGGGTCGATCGAACATTAGGGGAAGGAAGAAAAAAAGGAGTCTCTGTCGTGACAAATGCAACGTCGTGTGTTATGGCTAATGTATGACTCCTGCCTACGGCGAAACAAGAAGCACTCGCGGCTTAGGTTGACGTCAGTCGAAAGTCGTTTATTTATTAAAGAACACTGTACTGTTCAATAACTCCCTCTTGTGAATAATTGATTATTCCCAAAAGGTACCAACGTGCATAACCTAGCTGAGCTCCCTGTGATTCTGAATTGCGCGCCAAACTCACAAACGTTAAAAAAAATCTTTAATTACAAAAAATATAATTAATAGCAAAAAGAGACAGTATGTGCAACCTAACTGAACTCCAAGGAATTCTGAATAGCACACCAGTCACACGAACGCAACGTTAGAACATAAACGTAAATAAATTAAGTGTAAGAAATAAAAAAATTAACGTAAATAATTTAAAATAGTAAAAAAATGGTAGAACTTGTTTTCTATAACTAATGTACAAAATTTCCTTCTTATCGGGTTGATATTGCTACAATACATGCTCTCAAATGTAAGAAAATGTTGGTTTTACCTCCGTATGCTGGCTGAGAACCAGGTGTACCGGTAGCAAATTTCTGACCCAGAGTCTCACACAAAAACTGCAGCAATTTCCGAAATCGCATTCAAGCACTTTTCGGAATATAAAGTTGCACTTGACTGGAGTTTAGCGTAAGTACGGAAAAAAGTAAGGAAGTCCAGCTCGAGGAAAGTGCACCGGCCACCCCAAGTGTGACGGGCCCAGGAGAGAAAGAGAAATAGTAGAGCGAGGAGGAAAGGAGGAACTCCGACAGCAAGGCAGAAGCGCTGGGGAGCACGCTCGGCGGAAACGAACGCGGACAGCCGATGCTCGTGGTACGAGCATGCTAGTCAGGAATCGAGACGGAGTTTCTTGCTACCAGCGCAGTACGGTGCTCAGGTCTGATTGGTGGAATAGGAACGTGACGTTCTTAGAGGAAAGCTATTGATTCGCCAACCGCTCTTGCATTATGTACTAGGACGAAGGTGGCGTACTGTTTTCTAGCAGCATTTTCTCTTTTTTGGAGTACTGGTCTACAAATTCCTACACTTCACATACAGCGCTCAATTAATGAATGTCCATGTCAGTTTACATGAACATATGAAGCGAG
This sequence comes from Triops cancriformis, assembly GCA_020615345.1. Classification (NCBI taxonomy): domain Eukaryota; kingdom Metazoa; phylum Arthropoda; class Branchiopoda; order Notostraca; family Triopsidae; genus Triops; species Triops cancriformis. The sequence goes on along the minus strand of JAHZNP010000450.1, from coordinate 33,903 downwards.
ACTAGAAATTCGAGTTGGATTATACTCCTACACATTCCAACAGCGCGAATAGCGCTTGGCATACATTGATCTCGTCCAATTTACTTGCGTGTGTGAATTTAGAGTGGGTTAGCAATAGAGTACCAAAAAAGTTGGGTTTATCCCCAGAGAATGTCAAGGATGGGTTGCTGCTAATGTTGGGATCTCTGCGTAGGAGCTTAGGTAAGGTGGTTTCACGTGGGCGGATGTAGTTTTTTTAGTTCACCCGAGGGTCCCGGTTCTCGATCTTACAGCTCGGTAGGCGGAAGTTCTTTATAGGCAGCAATAAGAAAGAAGGCCGTGACCAACGGGCCAGCAAGGGAAGGTAAAAAAACGAAAAGAATAATGCTTACACGCAGCACATCTTCGAGAATCTGAGCGCGGTGAGCACGAAAAACATCCCTGACGGGCCTTAACATCGATTAAGGGACGTATTCTGCCTTCTGGGTTTGCTTTTAGCTGTTCTGGCAAGAAATTGAATAGGTCCTTCAAAGGCCTGCTAATTTAGAAGTGCTATTGAACAAAAATGTGACCTTTTTTATCGTTACTGTCAACTAGAGATAAGGCACATACGCTTAAATGTTGCGTGGTTGAATTTTACCCAAAACAGAAATGAGGATAATGGCTTTCGATGAGGATTTTTCAAGTGCCAACCCCTGGAGCAGTGTCGTGGAATTTTCCAGGTTGGGACGCAGAGAGTTCTATTGATTCTTCGCACCTTCGTCGTAACACAGAACCTGACGTCGTTCACCGTATAGGCTCCGCCTGCGTGAATGTTAACATTTGTTCGTGTTATGAATGGGAACATTGTCACCGGCGACTTCTTTTTTTTCGCCCAATTTGTGCAGCCCAGGGGGAGTGAGCTTTGAAGCATTAGGGTTTTTCAAGATGACACAGGGATGACACGTTCGTTTTCGTACACCCGAGCGAGGGGCTCTTTTTTTTCTCTCTCTCTCTTCCTTTGCCACTACCCTCAAATTGAAAACTGTTGATGTAAGACTGTATTAGAAGTGTGGACGTGAGTTGGGGTCAACTATTGAGGTCTTTCAATTTGCACCGCGCGTTGCATTCAAGAGCAAATGGGGAGAAAAAGAGGGAGATAACAAAGATTTTCAACCCTAGTTGGGTTCGAGTGAAGGGGGCGGCTCACCCTTCACACGGGCTATTGTCACCGTTGCAAGCCTTTTTTGCCCCCCTTTTGTTGTAGACAGACTTGATTAGTAATGGTCCTAATACATGGACCTCATTAAGCATTTTGGCTACTTGCCCTCGATCAGCGACTTGGCACCGGTTACCGCCTGGGGGGCAACAATCAGGACACAAGTCTTTTAATTGTGTTTCGCTTAGCTGAAATGGTCTTCGTTGTAAATGAGTGGGAGTCTTTACAACTGCCAAATTTCACAACCTTCATTGAAATAAGAAAGAAGAAAACGATTTTTCAATCCTACTTTCCCAGCTTTTATGGGTCCGAACCCTAGTCTGGATAAACGAGAAGGTTGCGAAAAAGAACAAAAAGTTGGCGTGGCTTTTATGTATAATATATTTATTATATGTTTATTTATTTTCTTAATCATCATCATCATCACCATATTATTATTTTCTTAATAATCAGGGGTTATCTTTTCCGTGTTAGATTTCACTCCTTACACGTGGATTAAGTAAATAACGTTAAATGGAGGAGAGCTCGTGACTCTCACTATGATGTTAGGCACTCGTTATTGAACTTTTGTAACTTTCGGCAACTTTTGCGACAGAAAGTCGATTCGTGGAGAAGTTCTTGCCGGAAACCTAGAAGGTTAAAAACCTAGAGGGCTTGTGCTGTATATTTTGTACTTGGTAGGAGGAATATTGCGTTGCTTCCCGTAGTCTGATGTGTACAGTAGCCATTAAGTCCTGTTTACCTAACTCATATTCTCCCTGGGCTTACCCTCTCTCGGTAGGTTTCGCCCTTGGAAGTGGCATGGGACTCATGGGCTCCCTGTTAGCTTTGCTTCGTGAGTACTCACACGGGTAGGGGGTGGAACGGATACCACCCTTGGGGAAACAGTCCAAATGTACAGGAGGAGTAACATTCTTACCATGGGACAAATATAGGGGATGATGTAGACAGCTGCGAATATCTCAATTCTAATTTTCACGGTCTATAAGCTCATGGACCATAGCGAGAATCTTTAAGGCCTGCACACATTTTATTACTGTGGCACATGTACCGGCAATTTCTTTGACAACGGGTCAAAAGTCTACATTTTTCCTAGGTTTAGCTATGGTGTTCAGAATCTTGGGTAACCGGTACTCACGGAAAATGAACTGTTAGTTATACAATCTAGGGGAAAATATTTATAGTAATTGTTGAGTGAAAGCGCTGATTTTGAACACGGATAGAGTCATTTGTCCAGTTTTGTAATGAATGTTTGATGAAGAATCAAAATATATTCACGAACTTGTAAAGATAAAAGAAAGACTCTAGAATATGATTGACATTAAGTAATGGTGAGTGTACTCAGCTGGAGGATTTTAAAATGTTCTGAGAATGCTTAGGAACATAGCTGAATTCTTTAAATGTCAGCAAGCCTCGGTGTCACTCGGAATTACTTTAGGGCATTCACGAAGATAAGTCAGCCACAAGGAGCTTAGACGGAATCTCTGTGGGTTGTTGAGTTCGTTTTTCCTCGAGCGTTTGATTATTCGCGTAGCGCGAGCGTGAGTAGGGTTTATTAATATTAAGCAACCTGTTTCCCTAGATCACAACGCGATGCATGAGCAGTCATCAGCAAACCTTCGTCCTATCCCCAGTATTTTTATATCTTGCCGATTTCTAATTTTAAATCCCTTCAGTTCATCGCAGCATGGAACCGGTCTCTGTTTCAAGGAGACGCCAAAGAAGACTTGTTAAAGTTGGCTAAAGTTCGTTTTCTTTAATAATCGAAAGTCGGGTACAGGTGTATGTTAGCTTTCACTCTTTAGGAGATAATGCACGAAAACAAGTCCTAAGCAAAGGCAAAACAACTGTACCTTGTCTTTGGCCTAGGGAGCAGTCTTTGAGCGGACGGGAGCCGCACACCGACCTAGCGTCTTGTTCCGAAATATGAGACCCTGCCTGGGTTAGTAAATTATAGGAAACTTTATTACTATTAAGGGCCAATAAGCTTCGGGGGCACAGAGAACATTTGCTGTATGGTGGGTGAGAATAAGAATCTCCGGAGCATAATTGTCCATGTTGAACATATCGCGCGAAAGTCTGAGAAAAATCTCCGAAGCGGCACTTGGAAATGCGTAAACCTACCCAATATATGAAAGGAAATACCTAATCATGGTAGCAACAACTTTCACAAAAACAAGAATCTCGTATGAGGGTGTGACATAATTTTTCTCCCAACTGTTGCAAGATGACCTGTCTTGGTAATGGGAGTTTCCCAAGTCACGAATCCTGTTTATTTCCCTTACTATAAACTCCACTGTTGCAGAAAGTATGCTCTTGATGCTCTAGAAAAAGAAGGTGTCACTAATTAGCAGTGTACTAAAAAAAGCCCGAGTGGTTAACTAGGTCATGTCAGGCTTTAAATAATTTTGCTCTTTCAAAGCTGTGTGAAAGCTCAATAAAAATATATCGATGGTAAGATTTGGAATCGAACGTAAAATTTATTGAATTCATATTCATATATTCGTACATGCAAAAATATTTTCATCGAGGGAATATATGTGTTGCTTTGTTCCCTTGAGTACGTTGTTTTGAGCCGCTCACGAGGTACGCTTAACGTCCATAGCCGCTTGAGACAGCGCCACCATACGAAGATGGGCGGGGAGCGCTGTATGATGGGACAGGCACGCTGTAAGATGAGGACTGTGCTTTCGGAGCGCCGTAGCTCTGGCTGGGACGGGGAGCCGGGGCAGACGAGTATCCACTGGAGGGCCTGGGAGCGGGCTTGCTGTAGGAAGAGGAGCCGCCGTAAGACGAGCCGCTGGATTGGCCACCATATCCTCCTTGGCTAGATTGACCGCCATGACCTCCAGCGTGGCTAGATTGACCGCCGTAACCTCCACCTTGGCTGGATTGACCACCGTAGCTTGCTCCTTTGTTGGATTGACCTCCGTAGCCTCCGGCTTGGCTGGATTGACCACCGTAACCTCCGGCTTGGCTGGATTGACCACCGTAGCTAGCAGCAGAGTGAGAAGAGGCACCGGCGGGGGCGGAGGAATAACCACCAGCAGGCAGAGATTGTTGAGATGAACCGTGTCCTGAGGATTGTTGGCTGCCTCCGTAGCCAGCTGACTGTTGTGCGGGAGCCGAAGCACCATAACCAGATTGTTGAGAAGAGCCGCCGTAGCTAGATTGAGCTGCTGGTGCAGGAGCAGAGTAGCTTTGCTGAGCTACGGGAGCAGGGCCACCATAGCTAGGCTGGGGAGCTGGGGCGGGAGCCGAATAGCTTTGCTGAGGAGCGGGAGCCGAGTAGCTCTGTTGAGGAGCGGGAGCTGAGTAGCTTTGTTGAGGAGCGGGAGCCGAGTAGCTCTGTTGAGGAGCGGGAGCCGAGTAGCTCTGTTGAGGAGCGGGAGCCGAGTAGCTCTGTTGAGGAGCGGGAGCCGAGTAGCTCTGTTGAGGAGCGGGAGCCGAGTAGCTTTGTTGAGGAGCGGGAGCCGAGTAGCTTTGTTGAGGAGCGGGAGCCGAGTAGCTCTGTTGAGGAGCAGGAGCCGAAGCGCCGTAACTAGCTTGGGCAGCAGGAGCAGGAGCGGAAGCACCATAGCTGGGTTGAGGAGCAGGGGCAGGAGCTGAGTAGCTTGCTTGGGCAGCTGGAGCAGGGGCAGAATAAGAAGACGCGGAACCTGCAGCCGGAGCGCCATAGCTAGGCTGAGGAGCGGGCGCTGGTGCAGAGTAGGATTGTTGGGGAGCTGGTGCAGGAGCGCTGTAGGTGGGCTGGGGAGCCGGGGCAGGGGCAGAGTAACTTTGTTGGGGAGCGGCAGCTGGAGCACCGTAGCTAGGCTGGGGAGCCGCAGCTGGAGCGGCACCATAGCTGGGCTGAGGAGCAGGAGCCGAATAGCTAGCCTGAGCGACTGGGGCAGGGGCAGGCGCACTGTAGGTAGGTAGAGAAGCAGGAGCAGGGGCCGAGTAGCTTTGTTGAGGAGCAGGGGCAGGAGCAGCACCGTAGCTAGGCTGAGGAGCGTGAGCCGGGGCCGGAGCTGAATAGCTTTGTTGAGGAGCAGGGGCCGGGGCAACGGAAGCTCCGTAGCCGGATTCTTGCTGAATTGGAGCAGAAGCAGACCAGGAAGATGCTTGAGCACCACCGTACGATTGCTGAGCGGGTGCAGGAGCGGGTGCAGGAGCGCTGTAGTCTTGTTGTGCTGGGCCGTCATAGCTTTGCTGAACAGGGGCTACGGCTGCAGCAGCACCGTAACCAGCGGACTGTTGGGGTGCTGGGGGAGGTACTCCGTACGTTGGTTGGGCCTGGGAAACGCTGGGAGCGGACCAAGAGGATTGTTGCTGGCCGCCGTAACCTCCTTGGCTAGCGGGAGCTGGGGCAGGGGCAGCTTGGTAAGAAGTTTGGCTTACTGATACTTGCTCGCTACCGTAAGATGGCGAGGGAGCTACAGCTTGACCGCCACCGTAGGATCCGCTCGAAGCTGATACCGCTGCGCCGCCATAACCACCGCCTTGGGCGCCACCGTGACCACCGTGTCCATGGCCATGTCCATGACCATCAGCTATACGAGAAAAGATATTCGTAGTAGTTTCGAAGAAAAAATGCAAGATGGGGAAAAAAAAGAAGTTCGGTAAAGCTTACGTCTAGGAGCAGCGCACACGGAACTAACCAAGACACACAGCACTACAGCGACCTAGAAACGATGAAAGAAAATGCGTAAAGTATTCCGATCAGGAGTGTTGGACAAACGCCAAGCAAGAAATATCACTTACGGTGCGTCGAGAAGCCATTTTGATTAATGTCCTCTTAAACACTGTAAACTGAAAACTCTATGCTAGCACAAATGAGGAACTTGTGCTGTTGAGTTGGAAGTGTTTGAGAGAGTGCTCTTTCGCTTCTAGGCGAGGATCTTATATAGGGGAAACAATACAGGTGTGTGAAGACGAAGAGAGAGAGTTTTTGGAACGCAATGGGAGGATCCTCTGCTTCGAGGCCATGAACATGAAAGGTTGCGCTATTGTTGTGGGATGGCTCCTCTTGATGAGCTGCAGGGAAATACCGCACACACGCATTATCCGATGTATCTCTCTTTCGTAGTTTTGTCTTTCGACACTTGTATAAGCAATTAGCCATTGGTGTGGAGAAAGTCAGTTTATGGACTCTTGCTTACGCTCAACTTAAGAGTCAGTAAATCAAGCTTGAATATATTCGTAATTTGGAACCCTACTTGAAATTTTTGTCATTTCACATTCTCCAATTTACGTGCCTGATTCATTTTATTCTTTGTATATTCATAGTGCTGCAATCATAGAATGTCCAAATTTTTTTTTACTAGGTGTATATTTATTTTTTCGTTAAAGAAGGAGACTCGCTATTGTGAATGAATTTTGAGAGTAACTCCAGATTTTCGCAATTCACTTACAGTTACCCTTGTCTCATTCCCTTGTACCTTTGTACCCTTAGTAGGTCAAGGGAAACCACCTCTTGATTTCCCATCCGATATCTCTACTCTGCCATCTCTTACAGACTATGGGATTTTATGGGATCTATTTTAAGATTGTAACAACTTTTGTAGAATGAAGTCTCGAGAATGAAGCAGAAATTGAGAAAGAGAGAAGAGAGACAAATGAAGACAAATGTTGCGAAAACGCTTAGCGTTAATTAAAAGTCTTACGTAATACTTAAATGAACAGTAACAAACCAACAAAGGTTGGTTTACTTCCTGTCCATCAAGGGGTTTCTAAAACTCATTTGAAGCTTTCACTTACGTTGCATGTTTGGAGGGTAAGATAAGTTAGAATCGCTACTTTCTCACGAGCGAGCGTTACCATGTGTGAGTTTGCACTTGTCATTAACAACGCCAGAAGTGTGGTAGGGTTCTAAAGTTTGTGGCGCCCTACACTTGTTGGGATCTTCTACTGTGGTCCATAAAAATGAGGTGAATGTAAACCGTTTGTAACGCATTTAACAGTTTTCTATGTCACCTAATAGGCGTCAGTTTCATGGTTAATTTGATTAATCGCTATCTTTCACCATCGTAGATAAATTTGCACAACTTGGTGAAAAGCGTAGTCGTTCAGCCCCTCAACTTTTTTAGGGTTCAGGAACAACTTTCACCTCATGCTTCATCTCAGGAAAGGATGCGCCAAGAACAAACGTCCCCCGCAGTAACATCTTTCCCCTGGAGCTTGAATACGCCAAGCTTTTACCTTTTTCCAGGGCTGTCAACGGTATGATGTAGCCTCTCCTGACTGAAGATGGTAAAAGAAAAGCTTGGGCTGTTCATTTGAGAACGAATTTTATCTGCAGCCATCTTTCCCTCCGTTTAATTATCCTAACCTTCCTTAAAATATTTTTTTTTCTGCTAAGAAAAGAGCCTTGACACCAATACTGTGTTGACTTTGCGGACCATTCCTTACATAACCGTTGTGGCTTATGCTTGTATTGAACATAAAGGACTCAATTGCTCGGTTATCTTTTTACGCCTCAGTGCGTTACTGCCTGCTGTCTTTTCAACCCAAGTGACCATTCCCATGGTTAATTTGACAGTCAAGCATGGATATAAGCGACCAGTGGACATGGGATGCGCTCCGATCGAGAAAGAAGGAACGACTAATGCGAGATACAGGAACTCAAATGGAGGTTAGCATTAAAAAAAAGGCAAGCGTAGAAAACATCAGCTTTGACTGAGCATAGCGTACCAGTTGCTTAGGGAAAGCGGATCATGTGGCGTTCCGCTATCGAATCGATCATTTGATACGTTTCTGATGCGAAGTTGCTTTATTAGGGTGCAGTATGTGGGACTCACGTACTGCTGTAATATTATGCACCAAATGTGTGCCCAGTGGAGCGTGTCAGTGGGTGAGATAATTAGGGAGATGATTTGGTACAGAACAGTCAGTTTGAGAATTCGAACGTATTGTATTGTCGTTTTCTTAGAGTAGTGAGTTAGCAGTTATAGTACATGCGTTAAGGAGATAAGCACGAACTCTTGCCGTGCGGGTCATATAAAAGGTGCGTAAAGAGAAACTTTGCTGGCTCATCCTCGAGACCAAAGCTTCTTTTTTTGGAGAATGTCGTCGAAATTACGACTTCCTTAGACAGCACGTCCAGATCTGAAAAGTATAAAAGAACCAACCTTTTTTAATGTCCCGGGACTTGGGGATTTTTTGGGGCTGGGTACACTCAAGTAAAGTGAAAGTGGTGAGTGGCAGTCATGTAGACTGTTCACCTTTGTGAAGCTTTTACTTACCTTTTTTGTCCTTGTGGGTTAAAACTCGTGCATCTTTCTGGGGAGCTTTGGATGGTAAGTTAAATTGTGGACTTTTGCGTGCTGCAATGGAGAGTTTGCTAGTCGTGATGTAAATCAAGGCGAATCGTGCAAATTGTAATTTGGAAATTCTTTTGGTCCAAGTCGTCAGGATAAGAGTTCTTGCTCAACGCAGAAATATTTCTTTACGCGGGTCTTAATCAATACATCGCGGTTCTTTTCTTACAGTTTATTGCTTCAAAATTGTCGAAATACAACTTAAGAGGCGAAAAACATTCGAAATAGTCTTTTTCAGTCTGTTACATTATGGACATTCATTGTCCAGTTCCAAACTTTTGTTTTTATGTTTTATATATTGCATGGTGCAATATATGTCAAAATTTATTTAACATGTGTTGCTACAATGTAACAATAAATTCTGTAATAATTGTGTTAGGAAGTGCTGGATTGATAGCAAAGGCACAATTCACCTTAAACACGACTGTTACATTTTCAGTTTTGTGGTAACCCGTTTCGTTCGTGGATGTACACACAGGAAGTAAGTAGATTTGTGTCTTGTCGTGATATAGAAATTAATTTTTCAATTTGTGTATCCTTTCTCCTCCTTTACACGACCAAACTTCAAAACTTGAACGTGAAAATGTTCGCACCATGACCTTAGTATGCACGATCTGATGGTTTCTTCTACAAATCCCCTAAAACAAAAGAATAGGCAGTAACAAGCGCCATTTTCCCTTTGTTCGTTGGCAGTGAAAGTGCAAAGCAGAGTGGCCAAACACAAAAATTACGCAACGAACGCGGTGGTGCGCATTCAGGTGGCTCTTATGAAATGCCGATGCTTTTACTCGCAGTCCTTCGTCAACATCGCCAGCTGTCTACTGTGCGCTTTAACGTACTGGTACTGCGCTACAGTCTACTCACCCTAGAATCCAGCTTAGGAAAACACTAAAACGCTTTCCTACTTGACTAACGCAATGCGCCGATTTGCAAGACTAGGCAGCCCGTTTGTAAAACGCCTGCAGCGCCATCTGCAACTTCGGCTCTTTCCCAGCCTTCAAAGTGTGACCAGTATTGAAAATGTAGTACATTCTCTTGTGTAACATGCACAGTTGAGCCATAGACTATTACGCAGGAGTTTCTCTGCTTTTAAGGTGTGTTCGAAAGCAGAAGATACGTGTAAAGAGTGGAACCCATTATATAAACTGTTATTTTTAAAAACTAGTTCCATCTTAGCCGTTCGTAGTACTTTAATCCACGAAACGGAACTTTTTGCTACTTAAGGATTTATTTATTATTTACTGCATATAAAATGCGTATTAAAAGTTGCCTATAATGTTTTCTTCGAAGGAGTGCAGGTTATTACTTAGTGTTATACACAGAGGACGCGAGTTGCATAAAGATGTTCCGAAATGTCTTTATCATTCACTAAATTATTATCAGTGAGGATTTCTGTTGTGGAATCCAGAGACAATACACTCTTTGCATAAATAGCATGTGTTCTTCCTTTTCTTAGTCTGAATAATATTATTCCGCCTTAAGCTTTCTTCCACTTATGGTCTGAGTGTCGTATTGATAGAAGCTTTATTTTCATTCATGTTTCGTTAATAATTCTATTCTTTTAGTTCTTCCTTTATTCATCTATTAAAATATTTTAGGTCGAACACCTAGCTGCGCGATGACTTCCATTGAAGCCTGTTCTGTGTCCATTGTTCTAGTTGAAATTTGGCAAATAATTTTTCCAATTCGTGGCAAAGACTACAGGCAGAAACCATGTCTCGAGTACTTTTCCGTCAGTTTTTTCCTAAATGTTAAACGTAGGCAACGAGGCATAGAACCTAAGCTCTATTTCGTGAAATCCTCTGCATTGTTGTGTAAAGGGAGATTGTTGAATACATTGTCATCTGCAACCTTGTTAAATTGACAGGATCCATAGACCATCGAGAAAGATCGCGGTAGCTGTATTGCGCCGGCAAGATTACGTCGCTTCTCGTCCAAAATAGTTTGGCCGAAAAAGCTACGTAATTTCTCAGCCGAATATCTTCAAATCCTCGGTCAATTGATTTATATGCACCCTGCAAGTAAGTGAACCGTTTTAAGACACTATGTCTTAGGTTCTTAGTCATACTACCAAGTCTTTGTCTTGGTACGACCGAGACTATAAAAAGCAAGCGTTACAGTTAGTTTTATATCAAGTTGTTCCATGGGTGGTCGACATTTAGGAACATCATTCGCCCGTCCCAATTCCGCAGACTGAATTTATGCAAACATGACTTCGCCTTAAAAGCTCGTTTTCTTTTCAGTCGCATAATCACGACACCAATTTCTTTTCTAATACAAGAATGTACTCGTTGTTGAATGGTAGGTATAAGACAACATGAGCATAGAAATTTGTACCGTTGCAGATGGAGCCTACGGTTAAGAGCCTATGGAGTGAAAAGGGGCTTTTGCCATAATTTCACGTCTAGTAATCCATCATCCATTGTACACTATTAGTAAGAATTGCAATATATATAAACTTACTGCCAGTAGCGTAATCTGACCCATAGACAATTTATTTAATTTTACGCAGAATTTTAAAACTTTTCAACTATCTCCAGGGAAATCTTTTAGGCCTAAGGTGGACAATATGCGAGTACAGAAACAGTCGTATAATTGTAGAAGTCATTATAATACAATTATTATCCGCCTAACTGTTTGTATGTGATGTAAGCTGGAATGGATCGTTATGTTTTTGGAGGTTATAATTTTGTTTGCGCCCGCTATTAAGTAAGGAATACCCTACATAAGATTGATGTGTGATATTTCGAAACTTATTAGAAACACAATGATGAAAAGGACTTTATGATAATTACAAGAAGAAGAAGAAGAATGATAGTAACAAGAATAAATTAAGATTAAAAATAAGAATAAATATAAAAGTAAGAACACAGCGTACGCATATTCTCTTTGTTGATGTGTGTGTTCACAATACCTCTTCAAAACAGGTTAGATTAATTAAAGCGGGTAAATCGCAGGAGAGTACTGTTGGTGTACAGTGACAAATACGCACTAAAACGCTCGAACACTCTGTTGGTGTAGAAAGTGAAACCCAAGTCTTGGGAACTGAGTCAGCACGCATGAATGTAAAAGTTTCGTTTATTGTCAGCCTCAAGCGAGCATCTAGTTCTAGTCGGTTTGGGCTCAGAAAACTCCTACGTTTCCTTCACACTTTGCCAAAATGTAAAATTGTGCCTGTCGTCTACTGTTCGTACTGTCTAAATAAACCAATCATGATTTCCCTTTCGGTATATTTTGTATGTACTTCTTCTTCGAAAATTGGCTAACATTGGACATTACATTGAAAGTCTATAAAGTTCTAAAAAGTTATATGAACAATTAAATGAAGGTTGTAGATGCTATTCGTGTGCGAATGTGTAGTCGGGCAATTTTTCTTTGGACTGAGTTTCAGTTCCAATTAGTCCATTTTGTTTCCTTGCAATTTCTCCGAAAACAAGGTATTATCGTTTTGTACGCTGAATAGCATTGAATTTGTTAGTTATCTTTGTATTCAATTGAAATGAGATTGCATCCTTTGACTACTGTGCGAGCATAACGGGTAGGGTTCGTCTTGTTCTTCGGCAGTCAACCATGGAAGTAGCGGTCCTGCAATTTAGTTTTACACTCACTTTCGTTGTAAACATCCAGCTTGGAAGGAAAAGACAGGAAAGCGTGTGTATACCAGCTGCTCTGGTTTGCACAGTTTCCTTCGAAACATTCGTAAGATGTCCCTTCTTTCTAACGTTGTCTAGTGGCAAACGTCACACGACATGTGTGTGAATAGGGAACATTAAGATTGCTCCCATAGGAGTTTTCCTGGCTCTGCATTAATGAAGACATTTCGAAAGTGATTATGAGATAGCACCTGAGAAAATCCTATGGAAAGTTGATCTCACTGTTAAAGGGAAACTTTTAGTTGGTAATCAAAAAGAGCTATTGTACGCATTTCCTCTACGCGATAAAACTACACTGTTAAAAAACTTCTGCGATTTGTGGAGAAAAACGTCCACGAAAAAGGGGTAAACGAAAGTGCAGTGTTTTCTTCTCACTTTTTTCCGTCTGCAGCACCCTCTCAGTAACTGGAGTTTCCGAATTGCACTTTTAGGAGCCGCCGAGCTGTTAGAAAGTGAACCTTCGAATCTGCAGTATTAAGAAGTCTGGCTTCTAAACTTGCAGCCAGAGAACTGCACTTTTAGTAGTGGTGTTTCAGTAATGTAAACTCTAATATGCAGTGACTAAATTGCATTTATTTCTGTTTTTCGACGTTTTGTTTCCTTCAATACAAACAATTACAAAAATATAAGGCACAAAAGTATAATATGACGGAAAGAAAAGGTAGCAAGATGAGGCACAAATACAAACACACTCAACTACATTTGGAAAACAAGTCTTTACAACTAAGTGCAGCTCTGATACGGTCGATGGCTATTTTGCTGGTTATCGTATTAGGCCCATTGGTGTGTTTGTCGTTATTTTATAAGTTTTTCGCTCAGGCTGCCAGCCGACACTATGAACTAGAAATTTTAAAGCTAGAAACTTTGATAAAATATTACTTGCATTCCATTAAAGTATGTTTTGAGACACTTAACAGCTCTGACACAGTTGATGGCTATTATGCTGGTTATCATATTCGGCCCATTGGCACGTTTGTCGTTCAGTCTGCAAGATGACACTTAGTCCTACTGAACTAGAAATTGTAAAGCTACTAAACTTTGATTAAGCATTACTTGCATTATCTTAAAGTTTCTTTTGATAGATACTTAACTCTTAAACACACTTTTTGATACATTTACTGCTGTTAGTTTGTCTCCTTGGACTTCCTACGGACTCTTGTGCATGACTGTTTACATTTTGTTTTCATTGTTGTTCCGCCCTCTGTTCGTTATGAAAAAACACTGCAGAAACAGCGAAAATCGGAACTGCTAAACTTGCAGCCTTTCCTCTCTCTTTTACCCTGTGTCCGGTTTCTAGAGCAGTCGCTACAGAAGGTTAAAACTGAAGCTGCCAAAAGTGCAGCCTTTTCCTCACATTTTTTTCTTGTGTACGCTTTCTGACGGTGACCTTGCAGAAAGTGCAGCTTGTCTGCAGCAAATGAAGTACTTTACGTTTCGATTTTCGGACCCCTTTTTAACAGTGTAGGTCATTTGGCACACAAATACGGAAAGTGCGTGTGTACGAAGGTATGCATTATACTTAAGAAATGCAATACGAAGGATGGTTTGTTTTATAGCTCTTGCCAATTTCTGCCATCATGAATATATTAAAGTTCGACAACACGATAAGAATTTTGCCGTTTTTTAAGCATGGTGAAACAGGACGTGCAAAATGCAAACTTAAATGTATATATGCCTTGAATATGTTTCGCTGAGACAGGAAAGGGAACAGGCAAAGACACGCTTTCTCTATTAATTTATTTTCGTCCTGGTTTCTGAGTTTGAAAAATAGAAGTAAGAAGGGTAGACAACTTCTCGAAAAGTATTTCTTTGAGATATATCATAAGTGTTGACAATCAATATCCGTCAAGTTCACAATTTTAGATCATGTACGACCTATGGACATATAGCGTGCACGATGGGTGTTTTTTCGTTTTTTTTTAATATGCTGAGGTAGGTTTGCAACTATTATTAACAGATAAGGTGTGACTCTGAAATAGCGTTGAATCCTTGAGATACTCTGCTGTAAACAAGGTAGTTTAATAGTTACGTAGCTCTTGTGCTTTGAAGAGAGTTAGAACGGTTTGCTACACCTGTGCTGAACATGTCAAAGGAACTTCGTGGGAAAGTATTGACCGAAACAAAGACGCTTGCGCCCTGGTGGGGTGTAGGTGAATTAGGAAAAAGAAAAGGTACAGATAAACATGAAAACTTTCCATTTCGGTTGCCCTTTGATGCTTCGATACTAACCCTCCCACCGGTTCCCTATACAAATCTTGGCTCCGCGAGTCCCATGAACCTGGTGGATATATTGTACTAACGACGGGTTGGGGTCATGTGCGTGTCGTTTGCACGTGTATGACGTCAAAGATCAGAACGAAGGAAGTTTTCCCTATTAAATAAATGTTCTTGTCCTCTCTTCTTGCCCAGAAAGTTTGGGCACGACAACAGTACATGATCTGGTCTGCTTCGTTCTCATTGCAAGCTAAATTGTTTCTGTAAATAAACAACACAACAGCCAAATATTTCGGTTATTTTTTCATGGCGTCCTGAATGGAAATCAGCGAGTGAATGTAACAAGCACACATCAGGAGCCTTACTAGGGCTTAACGAGTCTTCCGGCATGCATCGTATCTTCGTATGTCAAGTGAAAGTTCGAGGGTTTTCGTTTCATCCTAACTAACTGACAAAATGTTACAAACAATGTTTAAAATTCACCAAAGAAAACGCATCTTTTTGAATTGGTGCTCTTTCAAATTTTTACTTCCTTTCCGGAACAGCAAAAAGTAAAGATTTTCATACCAAAAAGTGAACTTCAGCACTGCGCTCACGAAGAAATTTCTTGATTGCTAGCTTAACGTTAAACGTCCTACAATTGACAGAGGCTATGTAAAGCCTCTTGAGAGCAATGAATAATAATAATGCATAAGCAGTCTTTTAGATAATTCTAGCTAGTTGTATATAATTCTTGAATTTTCATTTTCATTCTCTTTAGATTTCGTTAAAAGCTTTTCTTTTTTTACTATGCATTAGTTTCGTTATCTTAAGGAGGAATTCAGTAAAACATTACCTGCACTTCCCGAAATTACGAAGCGTTAAAATGTTAGATTTGCATCCGACACTACAAAGCAGACAACTAGAACTGTGCTTGTTGGTGTACTTCCCAATAGTTTATTGAAAGGTAAACATAGCGCAGTGAATAAGTAGATTTCTATAAGTCTTCTTTATGTAAAGTAGTTTTAATCTTTTCTTTCTTTTTAAAGTATTTTTTTCCTTTTTTTTGCTCACGGTGTATGAATAAGCCCAAACGAAATTTCAGCCCCGAACCGGCGGCTGCGGTTCTATTGAGATGCATATTAAGATTCGTTACTGTTCGATTCTTCATTTTGTTTACTGAAGCTCAGTGTCCCATTACAACAGGTTATATCGATAGCATTCTGGGTGATACATTCTTGTGAAACCTTTTTGTCTGATTTCTTGTCAGTTAAAGCTTAAAATGGTTAAACAACATTAAGGCTTGAAAACTAAGGTATATAATAGCAATTCAACGTAACCAACCAGAACTATCAATGCACGAAAACCAAGGATGTAAAAGATGAATAAAGATGAAAAACTAAACTTGGTCAAATCGTTCGCACAATAGTTTACACTTGAAAGCTTGCCACTCTACCGTGTACTGTGCTAAAGGATGGTTTTGCACTTGGTGGTTCTCTTGCAGCAGGAATGCCAGGGACTAGTGTTTCTAATATTAGCTTCGCTTTTCCCTTACTGCGGAGAAAGACCGGTACGAATTCGCACTGTCCACTTTCACTATAATACCGGGTTCGACGTTCCTCGACATTTCGAACTGTAGGTGGTTTGGATGAGGAGGCTCACCACGAAACTACATTTTCTCTTCCTTGAGGGTTCTAGGGACAGTTCCATTCTTTCCGTCTTTTGTGTGTTAAGGCAACTGGTTTAGTGAATTTTGCATATCTGTATGACCAATATGCTACTGGGATTTGCACTACAAGCTCTTAGCTCAAGCGTGGTAGAGAAATAGCTTTTCTCAAACTGGTCGACTCACCTCAACATACTGACTTCATTTACAGGAAGTGCAAAATTGACCCATATTTTGCATCTTATCCAGTCCAGGGAAATCAGAAAGAAAACTAGACTCTTGCCCCGCTACGGGGGATGTCTGATCTCCTTGTTTTGAAATTTTGCCTAGTTCCAGAACCGTAGCGAAAATAAAATGAAGGAAATGATAAAGTCGGAAAAGCAAGCCTAATCTGCACCTTTCACTGGGCAGCCTTTTTGTTGCGATGATGGCGACGATTATTTTACGTGGGTGCCTGCAGAAAGGTACTAGGTAGCTTTTGTTCTGTTAACGAAAATCCCTTTGCCGTGACGAAAGTATAGCCTAGGCATCTTCCGCCTTGGTGGAAGGTGCTCGGCTTCCCTACCACAAGAATGAAGAATTCCCCCTTTCTTTACTCACTCTGACCACAGCAAAACGTTAACGAATAAAAATAAAACAGCGTTACACTTTCTCTCCTACCGTCGTTATTCTGGAATAGCCAGCGATTTTGGTATAAAAGTAGCTTCGCTAAAGGGTAAAGCAAGCCAGAACACCCTCAGTCGTCCAATAGTCAACATTTGCCGAAGAAGAAGAAACACTTCAAGTCCCAGCAAGGCCACACCAGTGTAGCAGTTAAGTGCAAGTGCAAAGATGAAGGCATTTCAGGTAATTTTTTAGTAACATGTCCAAACATTTCATAACGCTTCCGGGTAACTTCTTTTAAAAATTTCTGGATAGTGTATATCCTCAGCAAACAATGCTAAGTAATTACTTTTACTTCGGATTCACAGATAGCATCAGTTGTGGTGCTTTGCGTCTTCTTGGGACAGACTTCCGCGGATAAAAATACCAAACGATCTCGTAAGTTTTTCTTCTCATTTGTTTATTTCATTCCCAAAGTAGGCTCGTGACTATTATCAGTAGAGATCATAGTTCGTACATATACTATTGGGTATGTTAGTTCCACACACACACACAAAAAAGGAACCGGAAGAAAAGAGAGAGAGAGAAGAAAATCTGTTTTCCTTTGTTACTATGCTTCAAGTCTGTTTTATCAATTTGAATTTACTAAACGCTTATATAAAAAAATTCAACTTTACTTATTTCCAGCAAGCTATGGCGGTGCCGACAGCTTTGACACCGGAAGCGCATATGGCGCAGGGATTGGAGGAGGAATCGGCGGAGGTGGCTACGGCGGTGGGCACGGCGGAGCAGGATTAGGCGGTGGCAGCAGCTACGCACCCGCCTACGGAAGCGTCGGAGTCGCAGGTGGTCACGGAGGAAAAGGAGGCATTGGTGGAGGATACGGCGGCGGCCACGGCGGAGCCATCGGCGGAGGATACGGTGGCGGCCATGGCGGAGCTATTGGAGGCGGCCATGGCGGCTCCATTGGCGGAGGATACGGTGGCGGCCACGGCGGATCTATTGGAGGCGGATACGGCGGCGGCCATGGCGGCGCCATCGGCGGAGGACACGGTGGCGGCCATGGTGGCGGCCATGGCGGCGCCATCGGTGGAGGATACGGTGGCGGCCATGGCGGATCTATCGGCGGAGGATACGGTGGCGGCCATGGCGGATCTATTGGAGGCGGACATGGTGGCTCCATTGGCGGAGGATACGGAGGCGGATCTATTGGAGGTGGATACGGAGGTGGTCATGGTGGATCTATTGGTGGCGGCCATGGCGGTTCTATTGGAGGTGGCTATGGAGGCGGTCATGGTGGATCTATCGGAGGTAGATACGGAGGCGGTCATGGCGGAGCTATCGGAGGCGGTCATGGTGGTTCTATCGGTGGTGGATACGGAGGCGGTCATGGTGGATCTATCGGAGGTGGATACGGAGGCGGTCATGGCGGAGCTATCGGAGGCGGTCATGGTGGTTCTATCGGAGGTGGATACGGAGGCGGTCATGGCGGATCTATCGGTGGCGGCCATGGCGGAGCTATTGGAGGCGGATATGGTGGCTCCCATGGTGGTCACGGTGGTGCTATTGGAGGCGGATATGGCAGCGGTGGCCATGGAGGTGCCATTGGAGGCGGTCATGGTGGAGCTATTGGAGGCGGTTATGGGGGCGGCCATGGTGGTGCTATTGGCGGCGGTTATGGTGGCGGCCATGGTGGAGCAGCTTATGCTACTCCGGTATATGGCGCTGCCCCGGCCAAGCCTACCTATGGTAGCGTTGTTCCCGTCCCAACTTACTCCGCCCCTGTCTTCGTTGGAGGTGGCGCATCGTCCGGCTACGGCCGCTAAAAAGATTTTCGGCGGGCTGGCACCCGAACAGCTACGACTTTTTCACACAACTGCTGTCAAGATACTGTACCTTTCCCTTAAATCTATTTGTGTCCAAAATAAAGAGTATTTTCACTACAAAAAAGTATTTTCACTACAAAAAATGAGCCCCATTCTGTTATCAAACCACACCAAAGATTTTCCGTTTATGCACATCAAATATATTCTCTCGTTTCTTCATACTAACATTTAAAGTATCTTATATAACGTATAACAACCATCAAACAGATGTTTTACATGATGAACAAGGAGAGAGTATCCTACAATACGAACAATCCTTGGCTTCCTTCGAGGTCATTGGATTTTATTGTTGGACTGCTGCCCAGTATTTTCCCAATATTTGCAAATTTGCCACTGGGGTATGTTGTACCAAACCAAACTGACAGCTTTTTTTATCTTCACGTTGTTCGGCTTCTCTTGGGCGCTAGCTCGGTGTGCGCTATTTTGTCCGAGTTAGACAACTTTCATTGTAGCCGAATTAGCTTGTTCTTGACATTAATTCACTGTTAGTTAAGACGTACCATCTTTTGGAAATGGCGAATTGTGTCAGACAGCAGTATAATGGACAAAGTAGGCTGGGTCACATCACATTCAGATTCAGAATTTGCGAGGGGTTTTTGAGTAAACGTAATACAGTATTGAAGTATGAATGTTATTGCCCATGGGAGCATGTCAACGGTAAAATTGGCCTCCGTTTTATTCACTGGCATTGCTTTGTAATCTTATTACTTCTCTGGGATAACAGTCATAAAAGAATATCTCTATTGCTAAAACGTAAAGCTACTGTACAACTAGCTGGCGAGTTATTGGTGGAATGACCCAGAAATCAAAATGCGGTTTGGTTTTCACCGGGTTTAGGGGAACCTGCTGTACTGGTGTGCGAGCGTAGACTTTGTCGCCGAGGGTCCACGACAGGCGAGGCACCCACTGGAACGTTGCTCCGACTGCTGTTGCTACCTTTCCGCTTAGTGGACCGCGTCAACGACCCTTTGTTGTGGGCTGCTTCAACGTCTTCCTCGGAGTCGCTGCCCAACGTTAGCGCGGGGTTGACTCGGCCGTTCATTTCGTCAGTGGCGCTGTACTTTTTGACTTCCAAGTTGGTCATCGCTGTCATTTCACCTTCTTGTGGCTCACCCACACGCACTACATCTTCTGGAATGTTGACAACACACTGCAAAAAGTCATACTTGGGGGCTAGGATGCCGTTTTCGAACAGGTAGCGGGACGCAAAGGAGAAAGTGATTACAGCTATCAGGGATATCACCATTGCGAGCGTACGAAACGGGAAGAGTTGCTCGGTGCCGTTCCATCCCGGATAGTGAATCAAAGGCGGTAAGTGCAACAGCGGTTCCCCGCCAGAAATACGCACGAATAATCCGAGAATGTAAGACGCCAAACTTCCGTAAGTATTGCAGTGTTGTTTGAAGTGTACCACCATCAGTAATTGGGGGAACAGAATGACGTACACCAAATCCGAGCACAGATACCTTAATTACAAAGTCAATTGAAATGGCTACAAACGGAGCGATTGCTTTTTCCGATTTTTCTTTATTATCTTTTCTTTTTTTTTTCTTTAATACTCTTTGATTGTAATCTTTTAGCAATTGCGGTTAGTATTCTTTTTAACAGAAGTTTTCTCTTTATTGTTACTCATTCATCTGCATAATTTCGAAATAAAATAGTCTTTTGACAAGAAAAGTAAAAGGAAAGGAATCTTGGCAGTTGAGTATCACTTAAGCTTGAAAAGGTAGCGTAACTTACCACAAACCGTAGATGGTTTGGACGGTTAAAGCCATTACGGTTGCCAGAGTGCCGAAAACCAGAATGGAGATACGCATTACCCACACGATTTCATGCTCGGAGGCCTTTTTTTCATAGTTAGAACAGGGCGTTAACACAAGCACATTCTCGTAATGAAGTGTCACGTACCTGCTGACGAAATATGAGCTTGTATACGTTACGAGCGAACATCGACGAAGCTCCAAACACCGAAGAATCTGCGGAGGACATTGTGGCAGCTGATACCGCCCCCAGGCCGCAGAACGAGATGTACCCTGGTGTTAAGTACTGCAAAACTAAGGGTAACACCATACGAGCTTGTTCCGGCTCGAGAGGGTAATTTCCTTGGTAATTGGTTTCATTCCACGCTGTAATGTGACACACGGGGACCCCATGCGACCAGCAATTAAGTAATGGTTCAGAGACTTTACGTATTAAGTTTATGCACCTGTAGCCTTAGCAACGGCACCCACAATGACACATGGAATAGCCATGATGACACAGCCCACAGCTGCCACATAGGATAAGATTTGGGCCCCTGAAGCCGTTTTACTGGACAGAACTCGTTGAAAGTACGCCTTAGTGCATTCAAAAGAATAAAACAGATAGTTAAGATGGATTTGCGACTCTAATGGGGGTTGACCGTTTTTTCCGGGACAGAAATCAACTTACCTGCCACGGAATACCTCCGAAGACAAGTAACATGGCATAGTCGAAGTACTGGCCGTAGTAGTCTGGATCAACAGTACCAATCCAATCGGTAGTTTGTGGTGATAGTGAGCCCACCGCCGGATGGGTTACAGCAAAAGGAATACTGATCCACTAATTAAGGATTGAAGTTATTTAGACTGTCTGTGGACCAAGTCTGTGATAAGAGAAATATGGGACAATTTCGACTAGCAGCAGATTTTCTTTTTTCACTTATTGCAAAAACTAAACTATTGATCAAAATTATATTAACTATATTTAGAGGTGTCCTCGTTATGAGAGGAGCTATTACATGCTTAGAGGTAAGAAATAATTAACAATCACTAAAAATACAGAGGCCCTTCCTTTGTCTAGTTTTTCCTACCAGTTTGACAGGTTGGACAAGGATATGGACACAGTACAATACATTGGTCTCTTCCTCATAGAGAAACTTGTAATCGACTTTTCATTGTTACGAAACTATTTATTTGAATCTACAAGTTTTTGTTATAGAACTAGTCAAGTGAGGTTGTTGTACTTTGATTGACTATGTTTATTAAAAGAAATAAGATATCTGTTTTTGTTTATTTCGTTCACAACGTAGGCTTGCGCCTATTGTTGAACATATTTGTTATTACTATACGATAGATTCAAACTTGCTAATGAACACTAGCAACTTTTCCAAATTCGTCTAAGACAAAAGAATCCTCCAAAAAGGCCTTTTGTTAAATGCACACCTACACGTTGCCCTCAACTTTATTATGCCTCGTGTAAAAGTACGTTAGACAACTGCTGTCTAAACGCTGAATGAAATGTTCCAAAACTTACGCTTTTCTTGTGAAACAACTTCTAGAAAAGTTTCGGGTACTTCGAATAAAAATAAGGAAAACTGCTCAATAGGCTGCGCCTACGACGGTTTCGAAAATGTTTAAAAAAGGAAAACTGCTTTTAAGGTGTCGAATTTCTATCACCCCTTGATAACTGCAGTTCCTCCGTAATAATGTTTCTAGAATACTACCCTGCGTCCAAATTGTCCCATGTCTCCTCTAGAGCACTTACAAGGCCAAGGAAGATGAAAAACAGTTGAATGACATCCGTGTACGCCACCGAATAAAGCCCGCCGAACAACGTATAGAAAATAGCAATGCAAGCGGACACAATCACGCTCACGGAGACATCGATATCGATAATGACACTGATGGTGGAACCTGGACATCATTGACAGTGAGGAAGTGATTAGTCGACTGTGACAGACTGGGGAAAGAAAAGAAGTGTTGTAAAATCTTTTGTTCCTCGCTTCGTACCAAGAGCAGCTAAGGTGGCAGCTGACCAAAAGACTTCCCCGGATAAAGCCGGTATGAAAAGCAAGCCGCCCATACGGCCTCCGAAATTGTCTTGCAGGGGGTCAAGCATGGTGATATAGCCCTGTTCCCTCATTTTGTTTGCAAATAAGAAACCACCGAACACTAGGGAGAGAGCATAGCCAAATGGAGCTTGGCACCAAACGATTCCGCGACCGTAGATTTCCTCTGCTGTTCCGCAGATGTAGCCTCCTCCCACCCAAGTAGCTTACCATGGAAGAACGAGGGGTTGTAAGTGACTTTGGTTACTCGTAGAAAGGGGGCTATGTAGAGTTCAATACCTGTCATGGTGAAAATACCCACAAATAGTCCAATATTGCGACCGGCCAGCATCACTTCTTCCTCCGTCTCCCCGCCGGCGCCGGAAGTTTTTTTGCGGCCGGCCCATATTCCAACCAACAAGATGAGTACATAAAAAATAATAACGCCTATCACTCCGCCAATGTTGAACATTATGACAGGTTCGTTGGTTCTAAGACAGGAAAAGAAAATTTTGTAGAACTTAATATCTCTTATAATAACGTATTAATGGTAAATCATGCACTAGAAGAAGGGAGGAAAAATGGGGACAATTGTGACCCGCCCTACCCATTAGGCTACGCGTCCACTTAGGCTTTACCTTTACCTCAACCGCTTATTTTCATTGTCCTACCTCACGTGATCGCAGCTACGTCGTCAATAACGGTGAGACCTTGCTTAGGCTAAGCCGTATACACTTTTGAGTCGTTTAATTCCGAAGCATTTTTAGAAATCAAGGGTTATAGCCTGGGGGTCTGATTGAAGGGCGCAATGCTTAACCAGGGTAACTGGTCCCGTACAAATTTATCTGTATTTAAGGTGCAGCCAGACTAGCGGTTTTTTTCAGCAAACCGGATGGTTTTCGGCACATTTTATGCCCGCGAGCGTTCGAAAGCCTTCGACCCTCCTCGCGGGCATAAAATGTGCCGAAAACCACCCGTTTTGCCAAAAAAACCGCTAGTCTGGCTGCACCTGTAGGCCTTTCTCTTCGCTTTTGCCTGTGCTGAATTCCATCGTTACCATTAATTAGCATTTTAAATCACCACTGTAGCATTAGATGTTGGAAAATAAAAATTAAAGACGCGAACGAGTTCAAACTGCCGGACTTAATTACTACTAGTCTACAAACTTTAATCTGAGAATATAAAGATAATAATGGAGAGTAATTTCTGGAGAAAGCTTTACAGCAATATGGCATTCACAATAAAAGAGCGTAATTACAGTAATTTGGCAATAAGTTGCTCATTCTCTTTTTGTTGCTAAGGAACTTGGACACCCATAATTGTTGACTGGCGATCATCGTGGTCTTCCATTCTTTTATTTTTCTTCCTTTTTGACTTTTTAAAATGTGCGTTGTATTACTTACCTTTCTATTATTTTTTTTTTTTGGCATCAGAAGAATAGTGACATGTATGTATGATTCTAGGAGGTAAAAGCTTCTTCGTAGCTTAAGTTGATAGATCGGACGAAAATTCTGAACGTCAATACCTGTTATATGATATTGTATTGCAGTAAGGGGGAAACCATGTAGGTAAATAATTATCTTGTATCTTGCGTCGGGTATAATGATTCATTACATCTGGCAGTTCTTTACTCACTCCGTTTGCTCATTACTTTCACGGATGAAACTAAACCATGGAATTCTATACTTGAACAGTTAATTTTTACTTGCATACATGGTCAAAAATGTTAAAAAATGAAAATGTAAAGCTGCTGTTGTGTTAACCGTGTGCTTTATACAACGCGCTCTCACGCTTTCAAAGGAATGTTATTGTTATTTTCAAAACAGGTTCTTCCTTTGGGATCTAGTGACTATCTAGGAAATATGTTCCTGTTGTGTGGAAAGCGTTGAGTTGACTATTTTCTGTGAAGATCTTGACTTGTTGGGGGCCGTAAGCATGGCCAAGCTACGCTAAGCTCTAAATAGGCTTTTCGTTCTTCGTAACTTTCCCGCTTAACTGCAACGTATGGGTAGGGCGTGTTAGAGCGTAAGTTTATTGGATAGTGCAAGTCACTAATACAGCTATAAAACATGCCGTGTTCACTTACCTTGTGGGGAAAATATAGGCGACAGCTTCCCCTTAAGCTTTTGCTTAACCTTTCCCTCCAAACAAAAGTCGCTGCTCTTCTTAATTCCAACTCAGGTGCAGGAACTTTGGACTTTGGACTTGAATAGCGATTCCAGTTCACGAAGGGGCTAGGGCTGTATTGTGGTACAATACAAAATCCGTTCTTCGTTAGCTCTCTCTGTTGACGAAGTTGGCAACCAGATTTGAATGCCGAGTTGGAAATTGAATCAAATTTGCTGTTAAAGTTGCCAGTCAGCCCGACTTTGTAAGGTTAGTTTATGCGGTATTTTAAAAGGAATGGGTAATAACGGAGCCCGTCGAGAAACAGCAATCACCCCACCTGAGTGATGTTTTTTGAGACGGCGAATTACGAGTCCGGAACCCCAGGCCGCACATTTGAGGTGCCAAAGTTATAAGTATGGAACAAACATCTAACTCACGTCACACATACCCACAGTGTGTCGTAGATACTCCTGCTTACGGGTAACGCGCTTAAGGACTGGGAAACATAAAAAGAAAATGAAACGGCGCATTAGCCATCAAAAAGGCAATGTCCAAATTATTGGTATAAATTCTACGCGTGTTCGCGGAAAGGAAGGGTAATCATTGTACTGCATTGTTATAATAACAGCCTATGCCATAGGACTCCGGGAAAGTTGTAAAGGTTTCCTAGGTGTGCGTCATAAAACTCGCGTTCATAACCAAAGCACTGTGTCGAGCCTTCGACGCCGAAAGGAAACAGAAGTATGCACGCTTTGCGTGACTTGTAACGGTAAAGCCATAGAATGCTACCAAGCAAAGCTTCTCTGACGTCAGTCTGTAAAGCAGGAGAGCCCACTTTACGCTGAGGTGCTCGAGCCCCCCTCCTGGAATTGGGACCGCAGCTCGATATTGTTTGCCTCGTAAGACTTGGGCCCGTTTTGTTACCCCATTCACAACTTCTGTTAGATGGTAAATCGTTAGTTGGTAAAACTCACCTGGAGGGGGTAGTTACTTCGTGTATGCTCTTAAAGCTGGGTTTAAGATTTGCGCGATTCACGTATTTCTCTTCTTAATTCTTGGTTTGCCAAGTGCTAGTTTACTTCAATGATGAAATGGCACGTGTAAATCACAACGAATGACGTTTGGCGTTATCAGGTTTCCCAATTTTCACGGTTTGTAACAAAAAAGTGCGCTAGTTTATACCATGTTGGGACAAACGTCGTCCTCCTCCTGGTCGCCGATAGTTCAAGCAAAGGTTGTGGCTACCGAACGACGGAGTCGACGCCGACTCGTTCACGACCATACGTGGGCGCTTGTGCCCGAGACGGCGCAGACCGAAACTTTGTTGACCTTTATCGAAAATACCCACCTTAAAAGGGAATATGGGCTTTATGTAAATACTTAATAAACTGTCGTACATTCTTGACGGGTAGCAGATCATTAATGGAATCGGATGTTGCTGAGATCCTGAAAAGTCGATACTTGTGCTTTGGAAGTCGTTAAACAGTCTAAAGTTGTTAGGTACGAACCATAACATGATAAAGCCAGCGTGAGATTGTGTGTATCGGTCTAACGGGCTTTAATATGATTAGTTTAGGGTTCAGAGAGGGAAGCAAGGGGCGAAACTTGGCAATGGGGTAACGACCCTTCTGTCTTCATGCTAAATACCTGGCTTCCGCCAATCAAAAGTACACTCACGTACTTCGTGAGACCTTCTGACCTTTGACTTCAGTGTGAAATGTTGACTCACGTTTCCTATTAAGTTATCTGTCTTGAGGTAATAATTACCCTGATAGTTATCAAATCATCGAGGTATGGTCGTGTACCAATGAATAAAATCGTACAGTATTCTTTATCGTACACCACAGAATGGCATGAGTAAATAGGAAAAATCTCAAATATTTGTATTTTACATAAACATGTGAACAAGTATAACAGTATAATTCTTGAGTCCAAAAATTTAAGTCAATAACACTGAACAAAGGATTATTTACTCGAAAAACTCTGACGTGATCAGCGTACCATCACTTAAAGGTTCAATTGCGGGAGATAAATCGCTGTCTTGACCACTTTCTGGGGATACTGCCCTGTTTCTGTACGGCCAGGGCATCGGCAATTCTTCCGGGTCACCCTCAACATCTTGATATTCCGCCGTCGTCTTTTGTACAGGCACTTCAGTAGTCCCGGAGGTAAAAGAAAGGCCTGTGTTGTGAAGCTTCTGATTGCGGTAATCTTCACCCGATTCGTAAAAGCGGTGATTTTCTTGCAAAGGTAAGTCGCGAATCGGATCAAAACCTTCGACGACTTCGGGTTCTTGCGTAGTCGTTGGTCTTGGAAACAAACTTATATTTTTCTGCTTATCCGTAGGCTGAAGTTCAATTTGCACTCTGTCACGACTCATAGCTACGTCTTCTGTATCATCTGTGAAAATACATGGTCAAATAAGTTTGTGTAAACATGGTCAAAACATTTGTGTAAGTTAATTCATCATACAGTCATAATCCATCGGATCGCCTCTCTTGTTGTTAGTGCTACTTTGCAAAATTGCCCGATAGATGTCAGAAGGTGCCAGGCTTCCTAGGGATTCACTGAACGCGATTTCTCCGCCTCGGTCCAAAAAGTTTCTATATTAAATAAAGAAATATAGTAAAATAGTCATAAACGATGATGATTATATCATGAAAATAGGGTTGGTCAAACAGGGCTGCCGCCACATCGAAAAACCTGGTATCCGCTTAAACGTGTTTTTCACCGTCATACAAAATGGCGTCAAATAAAGCATCCATTTTTGCAGAATGCGTAAAACGGCTATGACGCCATCATGGACATGTAACATAGGTGGATATTACAAGACAGAAATTGAGCAGGGGGACTTATGACTTAACGATAAAGGTGACATATTCTCACAAAAAAACTTCCGTTAAAATTACCTTTGGTTATTAGGCTTCTTCGGATAAAGATTTAGGTGCAATACGATTTGATGTTTGTTATCTTCAGGGGGTTCTTCTTCATCCTGGAAGTGGGAGTTGATGTCTGGAGTCTGAAAGAAGGGTCGTGACGATTGTGGGCGTGTTTGAGAACTGCTGGCACGGAAAGTGTTCCGACCATCTTCCACAGGGTACACGTCCAACATTACCGCAAACGTTTTAGGCTTGTTACTGCTCTGTCCGCTGAGCCCGCTACTGCTGCTGCCAGATGTCAAACGGTTACGCGTCTCAAATTTGTTGGAGAACGGCCGATTTTGTTGCGAGGATGAGAACGACGACGATGTGGAACCGTGACCAGCGGTCGTCATGTAATCGATAATATCTTGAATGTTCGCTGCATCGCGAGGGTATTGGTAATTTACATTAGGAGATCGGCTTGTGTCTTTGAAATTACGATCCCTTGTACGCGAATGCCCACTTTGATCGGCGATATTGTCCACGTTGCTAGGCTTAAAACGGGGCGGAGCGGGCACGTAGGTCGGAATGGGTCCTCGTTGACGATCGTCTTGCCGAGGAGAAACCGTCTTCAAAGATATCGGACGTACATAACTTTGAGGTACATATTTCGGAGGCTGACGAGTTTCGGTCACTTTGGGTCGATAATCTGAAATGGTGACTCGATCATTAACTTTCACCGGATTAGGAACGTATCGGGAGACAGGGGGAGTGCGTACCGGGGTGGGTAAGGGGCGTTTGTAATTATTGCTGATGGGAACAGGGACGCGTTTGTTGTTATTGTTGTTTGGAGAAGGGGGCTGACGGTGGAATCCTTGGCGGCTAGCGAAATTGTCAGACTGAACGCGTGGATATGGCAGTGTGCCCGGTTTAGTTCTACTGGGGAGTGAATCGTGTCGAGGTTGATAGGGTAGATCACGAAAGGTGTCTGACAAATGCGGGTGAGAACAAGGATTGGGTTTGGGTGGTTGCCTCGCGGTAAATCGTGGTGGAAAAACGCCCTCTTGTGACAGAAACTGGTCCACATTTTGAATGCTGGCGGACTGCCGCCGAGCTGATAAGGTAAATGGAACTTTGACCCGTGTTGGAAGATCGTAGTCATCATTGGTGTTGATGAAAGGCCGATGATGGAAAGCCTCCGGTTGAAGACTAGAAAGGTGTTCCACTGTCTCCGAGATATTCTCATGGGCGATATCTATAAAAGGATTATTATATTAAATATTTTGTAAGATTACGTAATGGACAATATATTAACGGATTAACGGATGCACTATATCCGGGTTGTAAAGATACTTTTACCTGAAAATTTGTGATGTCTTAATTCTACAGGATCGGGAAAAGAAGCAGTAGAAAGCTCAGGTTGCGTCATAGACATAGCAGACTTCGTAGTGACAGCAAAGTAGACATAAAACACGGTAATCATAGCCTGAAAGTAGGCAAAAGTTATTTGTCAGGTGCAGTGACCGAGAAACGTAATGACTTACCAGCATGATTCCGAGAATTGTAGCAATTATAGCGAACAGGAAAGCTACCGATGTCTGGGGATTAGACTCGAGTACCAGATTTGACTTGGTTTCACCAGCACTCGGCGCGATTTGGGTAACGGAGTCTGTGCTTGTGGACTGATTGCACTTGTCGGTTTGTATATTTCGATCTTTCGCTTTTGGGATATCAGGTAGGTCCACTCGCAAAACTACGCGCTCATCCGTCTGTAAACATATCGGGAAAGTGTATGTTAGGAGAAAGAAAACGGAAACAAGAGATTTTCGGATTAAAAGCTTTCGTGCGAACATAAAGGTACAGTGGCGATTGTTTCCACGATGGCCATTACCTTATCAGGCGGATCCGCATGCTGAGCCCTGGTTTTGCACGTTGGTTGCATCTGTCACGGTTGACAAAAGATGATCTAGGTCAAATCGGAACTTTAGAAGAAAATTTGGGAAAATGGGTTCACAATTTGTAAGCGCTGTTCTAGTACTCAAAAAAATGATATGCACGTCGCGCTATCACAAGCCAAAAAAACTTTGGAATGGATGGAAAGGCGCTTTTTATAGCACAACCTTTCACCTTTGAACTGGACACGTGACTTGCAAAGCCAACCTCGAGCGCTTCACAGGATTAAAATAATTGAATTCTCGTTAAGATTTTTGCTGTTTGAGGAAATTTCTCCTGACTGGGGAGAATGTGAAGAAAGCCACGGCACTTACCTGCATGGTTGCATTGGCTTTTTGTTTACATAATTCCCGTGAGATCTTTTTCACATTCACGAGAAGATTGATGCGCAACACTACACGCTAAAATTCACTGTTTGCGTAGCAACTATGTGGCGTCACTTATTTGCGTACCTTGTTGAGAATAGTAATTCAAAAACTACGTATAGAAGGAAAACAAGACCCAAGGCAAGCAAGTGCAGCGCATTACTTGTCCGTTCGGATAATGACCCTGGTCTTGGACTTCTTCAGGTTTGAATCGTACAACGTTTGGTACCCGACAGCTGTTTTTGACAATGAACTCGCCATGCAAGCATCAGGTGCAAGAAGGAGAACAGGTACTGAAGGATAGCATTCAGGAAACTTCGCTTTGGTCAACACCGTTATGATTACGCACACTTATAGCCGCTTTTGGTTTCAGGAAGAGCCTCCTGGTATTGTCTGTGGTAAAAGCTAAAACTGTTATTTTTTTCCGCTTGCCTTCACCCGAAAAAATGCCACCATGTTGAACAAAATGTGTCCTATCACATGCTTTTTTGTTGTTGTTGTAAGAGTAGTAAGTATCCCGTGCGGGCGCCTAAAGGAGAAAACCTTTAGGGCCCTACCAGGCCCTATAATGTCAGAAAGTTTCTCAAATTTATCTTCTTTATTTTATTACTATCTATTTTCTATTATTAATATATTTATTTTCTTTGGTTAGCTGAATTCTTAATTTCGTTGCAATAATAACTATTCATTTTAGGTTAGTGCTAATTATAATTTAATGTTAAACTGAAACGCTTTGCGTGGATATTCACATTGACACAGTAGTTTCGACTCTTTAGAGTGGCGCCAGTAGATTTAAAAAAAATGGAAATGGACCTAAGTAGCATCTTCGTACCTTAGGCCGTTTTGGAAAAGGATTTCTACACCCTTTTCCCTGTTCATCTACTCAAGTATACCAGTCAAGGTCCTAACGGTACCGATCTCCTAACCGATAGCTCTAGGCTAATAATAAAAGGTGCCAAACGCTGTTCGTGAGTGACATCGTGCCCTGTATTTCACACCATTTTGTTTTTGATGACAGTCAAGAGAACAATTTTCAATGTAAAATGACACCACGACACTTTTTTAGGCAATACAAATCTATTTGAATACGATGCGCGTACATTGTGGCATAAACCTTAAAACTTCCGATTTTTCCTAAATTCCGTACATTTTTTCTGAAAAAAGTAAAACTTAAAACCTTTACGCCCTTAAGGACCCGCCTTTATATGCTGTGTCGGAGCTATTATTGGCACTTTATACTATGCAATTCATGTTACAAACAAAAAATAGCATGGCGATCATTACGTCACTTGGCGCCTTCGAATGCGTTGGGCTTCGAAAGTGACCGAGTCCATAACCATTGCTGCTTCATCCGAGTCTGTCACTGCTGACAGGAATGGGTCATGGCGGGTCATCCGATGATGCCATGATCGACGTGACGGGCTTGAGTTGGAAGGTTTGCACAACCAAGCTTGGAGGAAATGCGAGCACGGATCCGTGGAAGGGAAAACCCATGAACCGTGGTTGCCTTTCTCGCTGCGCGCGCGAGCTTGCTGTTGTTCAGCTACCAAAGCTTCTCTCGGTGCTTCTGGAAGAATCGACACTGAATTCGAATTCGACGCGGAACTCGCTAGAATGGGAAGGGGAAATTTAGGCTGATCACTCTGATAAGAATGGGCGTGGAATGAATGGTATCGAGGATCAGTTCCTTCGTGCGGCTTTGGCGTCGTAGGGGCATTTAGGAAAGGTGGGGGCCGAAATGCCACGATAACAGACGGAAGTGGTTGTGGTAGAAACAAGGGTGGTTGAGTAATGGTAGGTGGTGGCATTACGACGCTTCGGTTGATACTATTAGACCCTAGAGGGCTCAAGGGAGCTATCCTGGCACCCGGCGTGTTGTTGTTTTGGTTGGCTTGTTGACAAAGATGGGCATGGAAAGGATGAGTGCAAGGATCAGCGCCGCTCCATGGCTCAACACTCAAAGGTCTTGGGGTACTAGAAATCGCTGTTCCGAAAGCAGGAGCCAAGTTTTGCGGCTGAAGCTCTGAAGCTTCGGGTAATCGCAGCGCAATCTCTTGCCTGATGGAAGCGGGCGTGGGATTGCGAGAAGTCGCCTGAGCGGTCGCGGGCGTGGGCTTGGGTCTGTTGGCGTCACAAAGCCAGCGATGGAAAGCGTGGGTGCAGGGGTCCATTCCATGCCAACCACTTACGGCTGGTGGTCTTGCGTCTATCGTTGGCAAGGGTACGCGGATTAAGGGTGCGATAGTGGCCTGATCTATGGTAGAAGCAGCAGGAGGATTCAGAATTTCGAGGAGAGGTGGCTGTGGGGTAGTTGTCGGCTCAGGGGATGGAAGGGGTGTGGTAGTTGTTATCAACTGGGTGGTCTGGAATTGAGCAACTTTGGGGCGGGATTTGGTACCCTCGCAAAGCCAACGATGGAATGCGTGGGTACAGGGATCAACGCCATCCCAAGAAGAGGACTGCGAAGTACTTGGAGCACGTACCAGTGCTTTGCTTGGGGGGTTGATTGTCACCACAGTCCGGGGGGTATTGACGACGGCAACAGAGAAGAAAGATGGCGTTGCAGTGGTGGTTTGAAAACTTTCTTGAAACACTTCCGTGTCCAGGGGTAAAGTGTCCGGCCAACGTACTTGAACGGTTTGTTCTTGCCTGTTAGGTTCATTAGGAAGGAACTCTTCGTCAGGCGGAGTAAAGTATACTGGCGGTACTGACACCACAGGGATGTGTATCTCCGCTGCTGTCGGAGGGGTAAAGTAAACCGGTGGTATCGCATAGGGCTTGCCACTCACGTCTTGCAGGGCTAGAATTTCTTGTAGGTTCCGCGACGTTTGATCGACACTTTCTGGGCCAGCAAATGCGTCTGAATTGGGGATGTTTGAAGCGCTGGCGGGAGGGGGTAAGTAGTCCACGCTTGGTGGGAGCAGGATTTCTTGCCCATTTCTTGAAGTTTGATCAACACTATCTGGTGCGTCTGGTAGATCTGGGCTGGTAAAAGTTGTGGCGCTGGCGGCAGGCGCTAATGGGGGTAAGTAGTCCAAGCTTGGTGGGGGCAGTTTTTCTTGCAAATTCCTCGAAGCTTGATCGACATTGTCTAGGGCGGCAACTAAGGGGATGTTTAAGCCGGTGGCGACTGGGAGTGAAGGGGGTAAGTAGTCCAAGCTTGGTGGCAGGTAGTCCAAAGACGGTTGCAGATAGTCCAAAGCGGGTGGCGAGAGAGGCGGAGGCAAATATTCCAGGGAAAAAGGTAACCCCAATTCAGATTGGGTTTTGCTTTCTTGGCTGATAGGTGTCTCTGAATGTTCAAGGTGAAATTGGCTCTCGTGACTTGTAGGTGTCTCTATTTTGGATGGCAGAGCAAGCAAATTGGCGGAATGGATCGGCAACTCTTTGTCGAATTCAAAAATCTGGCGGTTCAAGCGAGTTCCTCCTAGGGAGAAGGAAAATCTGTCTTCGTCATTGTCTTGGGATAGAGGTGACCAAATCTGGACCCCTGATGATTTCCTTTGAACCATCGAGGGGACTAAAATAGCTTGAGCGCACGACCATGTCAAAAACAGCCAATATCCCCATATGGCCCAGGAAGGGAGATGACCCTACATGAGAAAAGAAACAAAACATAAGTAGCAATGAGGTAAAGTCTTATTTATTGCATTGACAAATCGTCACCAAGATTCAGTTCCTCGCCCTTAACACGTTTTCGTAAGATGTGAAGTCTTTAACTCTTCGTAAACTGTGTCTTCGTTGACAATCAAATTGTATTTAACAAAATCAGTTAATGAGAAGAGGGTGAGGGAGAAGACAAGGCATGGGTAGGGGATGAGATGCTCAATTCTGAGAATCCCAACATGAACATTAATTTTATTTAATCTCTGTTAGAAAGCTATTGCAGCAAACAATATCATTACAGATTTACATGGTAACCTTTCGTGTACACGTATATTTGTACAGCTAAATTATTAATTATTATTATTATTATTATTATTATTATTATCACCATTGGTCTTTAGAATTATTATTACATTTACATTTCAGGAGTAATTCACAAAGTTCTAATCAGCTTTCCGGGTATTAGATTCATATATGTAAAAAAATCATTTCAAGTTGGCGAAAAGCAAAATAATATTTTCAATGTCTAAGTATTTGTGTGCTAAAAACTCGTTGACCACACCAGGAAGCCAGAATTTTTAATATTGATATAATGTAACTAAAATGTGTTTCTTGAAAGAAACGCGTGACTATTTTCTCGGTTGCATAGGGGCAGACCAAAAATAATTACGTTTTCAAATTCATTAAGGCAGTGGCGTAACCAGGATTTCATTTCGGGGGGGAGTTTCGGGGGGGGGGGGGGG
>JAHZNP010000449.1:0-59215 GCA_020615345.1 Triops cancriformis | reverse complement strand
TGTTGCCGCTGTGTGGGTCCACGAGCGGCCACAAACAGGAAAAAACATGACAAACATTATGGAAGACTTCGTAACTCGTTTTAAGAAGCCATCACCAAACAGAATTATTTTGCTTAGATGGGAGAAAAAGGCTTTCGGTACGGGATCAGTGAAAGACGCGCCCCGAAGTGGCAGACCTTCCACTCGAAAGGAGTCTTGTACTGCTGTTGCTGAGTCATAAACTCGGTCACCGATGAAATCGACAAGGAAACGAGCCGCAGAGCTGCAAGTGCCACGAACAACAATGCAAACTCACATGAAACGAGATTTGCAGATGAATGCTTTCCGTCCTTTAGCCGTTAATGAACTTTCGGACTCCGATATGGACAGGCGCCAGAGAGCATGTTCATTGTTTCTCGAGAAATTCCAAACTCGGTCGGCGCAGAAAAAAGTTATTTTCACAGAAGAATGTGCAATTTATCGCAGCTGTCGAGATCGAAATATCTTTTTTTTTGGCTAAAGAAAACCCCCACTTTTTTCAAGAACTTGAGCATAAACCACCACATGTGATGATGTGGGCGGGCATGAGTTGTGATCACCTGTTTGGTCCTTATTTCTTCAAAGGGCCAGTAAACCAGGTGTCGTACGTTCAAATGTTGAGCAACTGGTTGCTTCCGCAGCTGCAATCGACAGGCATCATGGAAACTGTGTGGTTTCAATAGGACGGTGCGCCTGCACATTTTGCGGTGTCCGTCCGTGACTGGCTCGACGAAAGTTTTCCAAATCGTTGGATTGGACGGGGAACAAATCAGTCACCTGCACCATTGCCTTGGCCACCACGAAGCCCAGATCTTACCACTCCAGACAATGCTTTGTGGGACTTTGTGAAGGAGAAGGTGCAAAAGCGCCGGTATTCTTCTAACGACGAGCTGAAAAATGCTATTCGGGACGTCTTTAAAGAAGTGACCCCAAGAATGCTCAAAAATGCAAACCAGAGAACATGGCGTCGTATTCTCCTTTGCAGGGATCACAGTGGATCTCATACTGATGTCTTAGACCAATCAAATACGATTTTTCTGAATAAACAGAATTGGAAGCGAAAGTGGTCTGACTTCTTTTTCATTGTTGCGGTTCCCTAAGGGTCCGCAAGATGGCAACTGTCCCGGTCACATGCCGGGATGAGTCCTGAGTGTTAAACAGGCGTCACCGATTTTTTTTTCATGCAACTTTTTTTTTACAGGCAAAAGAACCCAGGTGTTATAGGACTTTCGGGCCACCCTGTACGAGGAGAACAATAAAAGGAAATGGGTTCGTGATTACCTTTCTGAAGAGTATGTATTTTATTATCGTAGTTGGAAGGTTTAACAATAGTCTGACAGGAGCCGCCGGAGTCAGGGGACTATGCAAAATTAATGCAAGAATTGCGAATGAATGAAGCTCGCAATGGACCATTAGGATTTTTCGAGTACATGAGGATGACGCCAAGACAATTCGACGAACTTCTTTTAATGGTGGAGTCATTTATCGCAAAACGGAACACAAATTTGAGGAATAGTCTTCCTTCAGGACTGCGACTTGGCGTGACCTTGAGGTAGAATATCTTA
This sequence comes from Triops cancriformis, assembly GCA_020615345.1. Taxonomy (NCBI): domain Eukaryota; kingdom Metazoa; phylum Arthropoda; class Branchiopoda; order Notostraca; family Triopsidae; genus Triops; species Triops cancriformis. Next base: position 57,632 of record JAHZNP010000449.1, on the reverse strand, counting down.
CGAAAAGTTGTTGGATTGTTTAATAGTTGTACAATATATTTGCATAGGTATTTAAGCACAGGCGACTTACAAAGAAGTGAATCCTATTCCTTCCGCGTTAGTCCTGCCTCTGTTTCAAATATCCTTAGAGAAACTTCTATTGCGTTGTGGAATGTCCTGCAACCCAGAGTTTTGCCAGCTCTTAATAAGAATCAATGGAAAAATATCACCGATGACTTTTGGTCTATCTGGAATTTCCCCAACTGTTTAGGCGCCGTCGAATGAAAACACGTTCAGATACAGTGTCCGGCCAACAGCGGATCCAAATACTTCAATTACAAAGGAACGTTCAGTTTTGTTCTCCTCGCAACATGTGACGCAAGATATAAGTTCACCTACGTGGATATTGGTAGCTATGGCGGCATTAGTGATGGTGGCATCTTTTCGTCCTCAACGCTTGGCAAAGCTTTGGCGAGAAATACTTTGGACATCCCAAACAAACTAACACTTCCCAATACGGACACCGAGTTAAGAGCTTTCTTTGTCGGCGACGAAGCATTTGGTCTCAGTCCCCGCATGATGCGCCCCTATTCAAGGCGGGATGCCAGAAGACTAAGTGAAGAGCAGAAAGTGTTTAATTACCGCCTTTCCCGAGCTCGAAGAACAATTGAGAATGTATTTGGAATTCTTGCAAACAAATGGCGAATCCTTCACAGCGTAATAATCGCGGACGTGGAAAACGCCATTTGGTATGTCAAAGCCATTGTTTGCCTCCACAACCACCTAAAGGCGGAAGACGATTCAAAGCCGCCTGCTCAGCGAATGTATTTCCCACCCAACTGCGTCGACCAAGAAGACCACAATGGTAACATCGCTTTGGGAAACTGGAGGACCGCGGCGAACTCCCTTAATAGTTGCAGGCGACTTGGAAGCAATAACGCTAGTAGAGAAGCATTTGAACAGCGCGATGTGCTAGCCCAGTTTTTCGTAACTCCGTTTGGAAGCGTGCCTTGGCAGAGCGCAATTGTAAACAGAGGCGCCAATTGACAGTGGAAAGAGTTTGTTTTATTAAAATTGCACTGGAATCACTAGGATACAGAGATCTTTGAATACATTGAAAGTTACAACATGTGTCTAATTATCATCAAGCTCCTCTTCCTCAAGATCTGAGATTATGTTATTTATTTGGCGTTTTGCACGCAGGAATCTCGCCTTGGTCAGTTTCTTCAGCGCCATTCCGGTGGCCATCACATAAGCATCGATCTCGTCCTGCACTGGAGCTTGCATAAGCATTGTGTTGATCTCTGAATGCGTTTGCTTCAAAACATCCAAAATGTGTGTATTTCCATCACACTTCCTTTTCCTAGAAAGTGCTGCTGACTTGTTGGAAACTGTTGAGGCAGTGGATGGACGGCTATAGTCGTAGCTAACGGAGGCAGTGGATGAACGGCTGAGATCAGGGTTGAACGAGGAAGTGGACGGACGGCTATAATCAGGTTCAATGAAGGCAGTTGATGGACGGCTATTGTCAGGTTCGACACAGTTCCTTTCTAGCATACATTCCTCTTCCTTATCAAAGAGTTAATTGAACTTTTACTAATTCACAAGACGACATTAGTTACTGTGGATTCGGGCACGTTCTCGAAAGGAGCATCAAGTTCAAAAGTTTCATAGGTCACTTCTTCACTAGGCCACTCGCCTTCCGTGTCATCGTTTAAAAAATTGGTTGCCCTCCTATTTTTAAAAACCTTTGGTCATTCAGTCCTTAAGTTATAAATGATTCTTACTCCCTGTTCTCCATGTGGTCTTTAAGAAAGCCATAATTCGGAAAATTGCCATTGCTTCTTTGAAGCGCCTGACCCAGAAGGCGATTTTTTCACTTCACGGCTGAATTTTTGGCGTAAAGTGCCCCAGCGTTTCTTGGCTTTATTTGGCCCACTGTCTGTAAAGCAAGAATATTTTTATCTGACGAATAACAGGGGGAAAATATTTACCAGCTAAGCCCAACTCGTTTCTGATCATATTCCATGTGTTTTCAGCCTTAATTGAGTCCTTGTAAGATTTATCGCTTTTATCGTATAAGTGACGATTATCTCGCACTAAATTAATAAGCTTCTCTTCCATTGAGGTCATTTGTAGTATGTTTTTCTGTCGTTTTGATCACAAACCTCCTTCGGGGACGCGAAACTGTATCAAAACAACAGAAGAAGGCCCTGCCTACCTAATCCGTGACTGGCGCAATGGCTTCTGTCGCTTCTGTGTCGAAGCCAAAAGTAGAGCAGCGCTCAACTCCGTCTGCCATGAGTCTGTCAGGCAGCTTGTGTCGAGTTTTCTGCTTTTTTCCGTGGGTGCCTGTCGTCTGTCGCGTGTTTTGACACGCCGACAGGCCAGTGTAAAGCCAGTTTAAGATGATGGGTTCGTGGCACTGTATAAATGTCACTCTTTTCTAAAAAGGGTGGTGTGAAGCACATAACCCAGAGCTTCACCACATGGCCTACCTACCTAACCCTGGTAGAAATCTAACGCTGTTTGAGCCATAAAACCCTAAGCCTAAATCCTAACATGCTCGCTAATAAACTTAAAACCTAACATCCTCCACCACTGAAATCAAATCCCATTTGGCACATGATTTGAAGGGTACAAACAAGCGGTATAGAAGAGAATCAAGCAAGCTATTCCAAAATACAGTTACGCAAACGAATATTCTTCTTGCGAATATGTCCTCGGCAGCTTCTTTCTTCCGTTGGGTTTGCGTTGACAGCTTCTTCGGCTTCCTTGAAGGCGTTATCGATGCTTGCTTCATCATGTGCTTCTTCTAGTAATTCTTCGGCCATGTCCGATTCTCTACGAAATTTTTATTCGTGGGGTTGCCAAGGCGTACACCCCCTGACGCTTTCGTTAAATTGGAACCGTGCACAAGCCTTTTCACTCTGACACGCTGGATGACGTAATCCGGTCGCATAATCTTCATTATCTGGTACGGTCCTTCAGCACGCTTTGCTAACTTAGGTATTAAACCTCGCTTAACTTGATGAACCTTAAGAAAACCTTCATCACCAACGTTAAAATGTCCTTTTTTGTCAACTCGGGCTTTCGTTGACTCATTTTGTCGGCCTACCGCCTGGACAGCCAAATGCTTTAATTGTTTTTGAATACGCTTTGTTCGACGAACAAATTCTTCATACGAGGATTGTGATTCAATGTCTGTCAGATCGTCCTCACTAATAATCTCGCCCTCAATAGGAGCACGCAAGTTTCTTCTAAAAACTAGTTCGGCTGGGGCAATTCCTGGAGTCAAATGGCTGGCTGTTCGATAGGCGAATAATAAGGCAGGTAGCCATTCGTCCCAATCGCTTTGGTTGGCTTGAACATATTGGGTTGAACATTTCACATTTGCCATAGGGTGCGGTTAAACCTTTCAGTCTGACCATTACATGCTGTGTGATAAGGGGTGGTACGTAACTTTGTTATACCCAACTTCTTACAAAGGTTTCTAACTATTTTGTACTTAAAATTAGTCCCTTGACCAGTTAACAATGTCTTAGGGATTCCAAACCGACTTATATATTCCATAAGACAACGACTGACGGCTTCGGCTGTTTGGTCTGGAATAGCATATACTTCAAACCATCTAGAAAACAAATCGTAAATTACCAAACCATACTTATTCCCTACTTGAGACTTTCCCCAAAACAAAACGTCCATTGAAATTTGAATAAAGGGCTCCCCAACGATAGGAATTCCCTTTAAGGCTTCTCGGGACGACCTACTGTCGGCTTTCGTCTCTAAACACTTCTGACAAGTACGGCAATATAACGTCACTTCTTGTTTGACGTTAAACCGGAAATATTGAGGTAATATTCTTGCCAGGGTCTTCTTTCCTACAAGATTCCCCGCGGCAGGTATGTCATGCGACAATCTTAACACCTTTGGTCGCATACTTGGGGTAACAAATTCTTGTGCGTTCTGAATTACCGGGCTATTTTTGCGATACACTTTCGAATCGTGAACAAAATACTTTGTTGTATCATTGAGATAAAATCTTATTTCTTGTCCCAGATTTTCGGGCAAAGCGACATCTCCGTTCGAGCTATGTAGGTTTTGTACAAACCATTCAAAGTCTTTATTCAACTGGTCGTTCTCAACTATAGTTGTAATACGACATTGTCGAGACAATACGTCGGCGTGCGGATCGCTCATTCTGTGCCAGATATAGGGATTAGTTTTCCTGCCTTTAGGGTTGCACGTGCGATAAAATCCCCTTTCCTGAGGTTGTACTAATGTTTTTGGCGCTACCGGAAACTTCTTTTCGAACACCTCTGTTAAATCCTGGGCGGCATCTTGCTCGGTGACCGTTTGAGCAGCTTTTTACATATTGATTATCATATTACGCTGTTCATTGCTTAAACTTTTGTTACAAGCACCATTATCAGATATCGTAGAACAAATGTCTTGTATCCTCCTAACCTGCATTACACTTTTGCCATCCAACCTGTTTGATGTCGTGGCGCACAAGATACTCGCTTCCTGTTCCCGTTCCTCAGGTAGCACACCAAAAACGTGTGAATGTCTCATCGAGTCTGGAAGGGGTGGCAGGACCCTGTGTATGTGTTTGCAGACTAGTTTCGTGAAATAAAAATCGTCACAGTCACAGGTATATAGGTGACTACAAGTACCACAAAGCCGGAAACTATTAAAACACTCAGTGAAGTTGCAAAATGTTTCGGTATACTTTCTTACTGTGTGGTATTTATCGCGCTTTGTTTGACATCTCAAACGCAACGCTTGATTTTCAACGAGCACTTCGACATACTCATCCCGGATAGACAGAGACTCGCGATGAAATTTATGAATACATCTCGTTGAAAACGTATGCATTCTGTTGTGGAGAATTCGGATTCTAGTAAACTAAATGTATTTTCTCCAGCTCTGTTGAAGCTGAAACAATCACTGACAATCAAACAAGCTGTGGTCACATATATACCCAAAGAAAAAAAAAGAGCTACAAGGCAAGGACAACTAAGAGCAAAAATCAAACAAAGAATATAGGTCAAAAGGTGACAAGGGGCAATCAACGTTGTACCAAAGGGTAAAAGTAAGCCTTTTCCCTCCTAACCTTACAACATTCTATAAGGTCGCAATATCCTCCCCACCTTGTAATGAGGATTTCATCCGAAATTACAATATTATCTGGTTCTGATCGAATTTTGCCTTCTCGTCCTGAGTGAAGTTCTATTATACGTCCGAGATTCCAGTGCTGGCGGTTAACGTTGTTTCTCAACTTCGGAAGGTTCTCTCGGGTCTTCCTCCCCACTATGGGGCCAGGTGCCTAGAAGCGCGGGGGAGTCGGAAGAAGGTGAGTTACCCGGTATAGGCCCGTGAAGAATCCATCCTAAACGGCTACTCATTGCAACTGGACCATCTTGAATTCGTAATATGCGATCCGTGATCACTTGCCAGTAATGGTCCGCACCAATCAGCATGTCGATGGGTCTAGGTGGGGCTGTGTCGAAATCGTCCGCTAGGGGCTCGCATTCCGCAGGGATAAGGTCAATCCAAGCTTCCAATAGAATCACGGGAAATGCCTCTTTAGGGAGATTTACCTTCATTAAGGGTGAAAGGCCTTGCACCGATCGGCTGCTGGAGACAGCCCATCACGAGCACTTGGAGGTTGAGGTGGAAAAGTAGAGTCGTTGGCTCTAGCTTAGCATGCCTTTGCTTCATAGGAAACGGGAAATTGGATTATTTTTTCTTTTGTTAATAATGTATTTTCTCTTAAGCATAATATCGTTACAAAAAAAGTAAAAGTATTTGAACTGTGTCACTCCGTTGGTACATGAAAAGTGCTGAAATCTTCCATCGCTTTCTTACTTTCTCGAACGAGTAACGAAAAGTAAATTTAGTGCTATGTAAATTAAATTTTGATATATTTATTAAAACATAATCTACCAAAACGGTATCTAGAAGAACCTTATTTATTAGTTCACACCAAAGTTTGTAGCAATGCAATTTAACACCTCTCGAAGTTGAACGCGCACGGTTTTAGTAAGCTGAGCACAGTTGATTAGATCTTCATTATACAGAAAATTTTGAAACCGTAAATATAGGTTTGAGAGCAAAATTCATTTTAATTCTTGTTCCGACTACTATTTAGTCATGCCCCCATTGTTTTCAATGCAAGCATGTAGCCTTCGCGGCATGGATTCTACTAGGGTCAGACCAAAAATCGGAATCGTCTGCTAGTCGTTCCCAAACGCGATTTGCTTCCTCAAAAAGCGTATCTGCGTTTCTGACATTGGTTTGACTACGAAAACAAAAATTACTGGACCTGTTAATTTCGGAAACTAACATTACTCTATGTCTCGCTTTAGCATCGCCCAGATGTGCTCGATGGTCGGGTGACCTAGGTGGGTGGGGAAGAAGTCGCACCCCTTGTCGATCAAGCCAAGTTGTAACAGCCTTATGCACAGGCAAATTATCTTGTTGAAATACCAGCATATCCCCCAGAGTCTCACGCCTTATTGGTATTTCGCTTGAAAGGATTCCCTGATAGTCCACCCCGTTGAAGTCCTTCTGTAATCTTATCAGCGTGCTTAATCCAGTCATAGCGGAAAACAAGGCGAATAGTGACACGGAGTGTCTTCCGCTACGACCATTCTCGCGCACCATTTGCTCATCATAGCGTTGGTTTTTCTAACAAACAATCAGTTGACTTTTAATATTACTCCGTACGTAAGCTTACTTCTCTGTATACGCGAATGGGTTTATTGGGTTCGGAGGAAATAGTACTCTCATCCGAAAAGACTACCGTTATCCGAAAGTCCTCCCTGACATCTAAAAAGTTTTCGCAAAATCTTGCCTTCACCTCTTTGTGTCGGTCCGACAGTAAAAATTTACGTGCCGGTCGTCTAGATCTTAACCCAAATTTGGCAAGGACTCGTAAACCGAGAGACATCTACGCCAGCCAAAGCAATCAATTTTGTCATGTGGAGCTGTGGATTAGATACTCTAGCAGCGATTAAGTTGATTTTGTCGTCGTCGTTTACAACTGAGTGACAACCCGTCCCTACCTTTTAATAACAAAACGAATTTTAAGAATAGCAAAGCTTCATTCTCATTTTCATACCTTCCGTTTCAAGTTTCCTTCCCTCGCATATCGTTGGAGCCACATATTCACGGTTGTCTTGCTTATATTTAATCTCCTCGCTATTTCACGTTACGATTGTCCGGCTATTCGCAATCCTACAATTACCCCTTTCTGTTCGTCGCTAAGTTGCCGTGGCATTTTAAAAGTGAGACTAATTTCATACCAGAAGTTTCTTCCTATATACTCAACAAAAACAACAAGATCCGTGGAGCCTTACGCATGTTTGGCATTGTAAACAACAAACCGTGGGAAAATTGTTGAATCTGCAATTGAGATTAAACAGTAACTGCTTTCCATTCTTGAGTTTTGACATTCTTTGATAGTAAATAAGACTTTGTAAATAAAAATGAAAGGTTAACTTAAATCAGCATCAGCTAGATTATTAACCATTTATTTGTATAATTCATAAAATATTTACACTGCAGCAACGGTATTATATAGAGCTCAATTGTTTGCATTTTTCCACAAAATAAGCGCTTCATATACTTTTACTTCTTTGGCAACGACTTTACGCTTAAAAATCACAAAAGAAAAAATAATCCAATTTCTCGTTTCCTTTGAAGCAAAGGTATGCTAAGCTAGGGCCAACGGCTCTACTTTTCCACCTCAACCTCCAAGTGCTCGTGGTGGGCTGTCTCTAGCAGCCGATAGGTGCAAGTCCTTTCACCCCTTAATGAAGGTAAATCTCCCTAAAGAGGCATGATTAGACGTCTGCGTTTTGCCTGGGCCAGTTTTAAGATCTCAGTATAGTACGTATGCTTTAGACTGCGGTGGTATGTTTCTACTACCGTGTTCGTTCTTACTGACATATTGTCAAAATTATACCCAGCGAAAGTTGGAATGCGTCCTTTATAGTAATCGTAGAAATATTCATAAGTTAACTTGTGATTTTCTTCCAAGTAAGTCAGGAACTGCGCATATTGCCTTTCAAAGTCACTACGATCTCTAATTCTCACGAAATGCTTAAGTATTGTAAATGTAACCCGGGTAACCTCATCTGAAACCTTTCTTTTCAACTTGTCGAGATTTTTTTCGCCAAGCTCTTTCGACATGCCATATGCAGACACGTCTTTTCGTGTGACGCGTGTCGAAGACTTTCGCACACGCATTCCAAAACTGGTCGGCCATGTCGGCCATAAATTCCTTCGTTACAATTTCTCCTACTCTTTCTTTTAACTTTCTAGAAATGTACACATAAACTTCCTCGTGCTCCCTGTTACTTATTAAATATGCTACAGGGTAACCAGTTCGAGTCTCATCCAACACCATCATAAGGGTCGTCAAAGGAAAACTATACTGATTTACATTGTAAGTACTGTCAATGAGTACACAAGTACCCGCATACTTTCTTAAAGCTTCTTCTTGACTTTTGAATATAATACCTTAAGGCAAAGTTTTGCACGTCAAGAACCGACTCATTGTCTTTAATTCCCTGTCGCTTGTAGAGAATAACGGGGTTGTAGTCTTCATTCTCCATTTCAAGCACCCAATTATGAATACTTTGTTCATCCCTTGGATGTTTCTGATGAGAATGAGGTATCTTTGCAGCGATGTTACAAATATCTTCCGTAGTAACTGGTCTTCCTGTACTCAACTGACCATGGTCATTTTCACTTACTAATAATTCATATATTGTACGCTTCGACAGGCCCAAATGGAGCATTTTTTCCATTCTTTTTCTCAAACGGGGATGCAAGCGTCTCCGACAAGCTAGCCTGTCATGTGGGACATGAAACCGACATTTAGTGGCGACAATTCGTCCCGTTGCAAGATACGTGCGATTCTGTAAAAATGAAGGACAGCGAACACCAGTACGCCCCGACCCATGTTGTTGGATGCCTCGGGTACCCGATCCTCTATTTTTATGGACATACGATCGGTTGCAAACGTACGTAATCAAATCGCTAACCTTATAGTGATTAACACCCCGGCGTACAATCCAAGAAATATCATATCTTTATGTTCTATTTCTTATTTCCAGTCTAAAATCAGCGAAGAGTTACTGAAAATCTCCCTTTTAATTTCAAATGTTAATTTATGCCCACTGCGGAAATGTGTCACATATGATGAATGGGAAGTGATAGGTTTCGAACATAAATAACACTTTAACCTAAAACTAGCGCCACCCTTACGCCCCGACCCATGTTGTTGGACGCCTCGGGTACCCGATCCTCTATTTATATAAACATACGATCAGTGTTAATTATTCAGTTGCAGAACACTGGTTTTATTATCTACCTGAATACAGTAGGGGTGGCACGAAAACCAAGATAATTTGGATTTACTGGGGAACACTTGGGCTTGTTCTGATTCATACTTCAAGGAATACACACCAAGGGGAGGAGCAATACAGAGTAAGGGGTCTCCTCTCACTGACAACAGCGCCGCTAGCGACAACTTCACTTAAACCGGGCTGGAACTTTGATGGTCCTTCCTCGTCTAGTGGTTCGTTCCACGACATCCTCCCCACCATGAGGATCCGGGGGTGGATTCTCATTACTTTCAGGAGGTGGGTCCGTGGGTGCGTCTTTAATTACTGGATCCTCCTCGTTTTCCTGAATGTTTAGTTCTAAAGGATGCACCTTCTGAATTGGCCGGCGCAGAAACCCTTGACTTGTGCGGACTCGGCAGCTGCGAACCAGTTGGTCTCTCCCTTCGTACACGTCTTCAACGACGCCCATCTTCCATTGCATTCTATGCAGATTATCTTCGGAAATTAGGAACACATCGCCTGGTTTCAGAGGACTCTTGCTGCGTTTCGTCCATTTTGACGCCAAGGTTAATTCTTTGAGATAATCGTCTGCCCATCTTCTCCACAGATCTTCCAAGATCTTCTCTCTATTTTCTAAAAATACTTTTAATACATCTTTGCGGCTTAAAAAATCAGGATAATTGTTCGGAACAAAATCAGGTAACAAACATTGAGCATTGGGAATCAGAAAATTGGCGGGCGACAATGGTTTAGGTTCAAAAGGGTATTCGCTACTAAAGGTGATTGGCCTGGAATTCACGAAACTTGCAACTTCTTTCAATATGGTTCCAAGATGTTCCTCGTTGACGGTGCTACGCATTAGGACTTTCTTTAATGCGAGCTTCACAGTCTTGACCATTCTTTCATATACTCCACCCCACCAGGGTGCTCGTTCGATAATGAATTTCCATTCAGTTTTGTTCATATTGAGGTAGGCGACGAACTCTTCATTTATCTTCAGAGCTTCAATCTCGTCCCAAATGTTCTGAAGTTCTTCGTTTACTCTTTTGAACGTTTTGGCGTTGTCTGGCCAAATCGTCTCACAGGGTCCTCTGGTGGCTTGGAATCGCTTCAGGGCGCACCAGAACGATAGGGAGTCCATTTTTGAACAGAGTTCTAGGTGAACGACTCTGATGGTTAAACAAGTAAAGAGGTAAATGTACACCTTCTTTGTCTCAGCTGTTTCTGTGGTGACGTACAGGGGTCCCGCAAAGTCCAATCCTGTTACGGCGCTTTCAGACTGAGCGGATTTACGTTACGGCCTACGGTTTCTGCTGTTAAGCTGCCTGTACGGCTCGGTATGTCTGATTGCAGATCACTCCGTAAAACCGACGGTCAGGTCCAAACAGACGGAAATTATACACTAGGGATTGTTTCGCGGCAGCCAATAGTGTTTCGAGCAGATTTGTTTACTTGAGGGTGGCGGCACTTCAAATTTATTCCAATGGTTGTAACATACATAAAATCGGCAAATCGGCTTAATTTGCACGGCGTCAACGGTGAAAGGGTCCAAGATGATAGTCAAGGATTTTAGCTTTCTTTGGGGCGTACAAACTTTTAAGCGTTTCGTGGAATATTGCGGCTTTCTCTGTAATTTTTTTTGCCAGATTTGTATTCAAATAAACGATGCTATTTATCATTGTAAGACATACAGCGTGGCTTTAAATAGTTTTGCTATTAAGCGGTTTTATTCAATTTTCTATTGTTCAATTAAGAAGTTTATGTTTACATTGAATTAAATGGACTTAAAACGGGACCGACAACTTTTTATTAAATTCTGCGGTTTATTCAAATAACCGGTATTCAATTAAGTGGTTTGCACTGTACTTTTCTCGCCTTTTATTTTCTCCTAACTTTTCTCCAATGTTTCTGTGTCCGTATAAAAATATTCCTTAGTTCCTGCACTTTCTTATCTAGAAATTTTCACTTGGAATTTCTTTTACTGTTAGTTAATTATTCCTGTTACTCAATTAGTTCATTCTTGTTACTCATTGTTTTTAATCTAGCTATATATTGAACTTCTTGTGCCAGTGTCAATAGCTTTCCGTCATTGCAAAGTACCGAAAGCTTTGAGTTTTTCCTTCCTCTCATTAACTCAATTGTCATCAAGAATGTCCTGGACTTTTGAAAAAACTGTGCAATTTATAAGTGTGGTAAAAAAATCGTGTTTTATGGGACAGAAGCTCAAAAGATTTCAGAAACAAAAAGGTGAAAGACATAACATGGGCTTCAATAGGCACGTTATTTTATATGAATGGTAAGTTTTTTTAGAAGTATTCATTATGATTACTGAAGTATTAAAATATTAACGAAGTATTGATTATTAAATTGGTAATTTGTTTTTAGGTGACGATGCCAGCAAAAATATGAAGAATCTGAGAGACGATTATGTCAAAGCGCGTCTCAAGACTGAATCCAGTAGAAGAAGTGGACAGGGAGTTTTGGACATACATAAAACGGAGTTCAAGTTTTATGAATACCTAGATTTTCTTAAATCTTCTGTGATACACAGAAAAACTTGTCTCCAACGTCAACCAACCCTCGACTTCAGCGGCAGTACATACAGACACGCCTTCGGAAGAACTTATGGAAGCTAAGTTGTTCCACGTCAACCCAGAAGGAAAACCATTTGGAGTCCTATGAATATATTGATGAAGAGGAAATTTCAATAATTGAACAAGCTAGCTTTAATGCCTCGCAAAACTCGTCTTTCAATATCGGTGGGTACTCCTAAAACTTTCGTTATCATGCAAATTTTACAACTAATTTCTTGTACTCTAGAGTCTCATTATGTGAATTCCCGGAAACTTAACGCGAACGTAATGACGCAAGTCCCTCCAAGTCAACAAAAAGGAAAAAAGAAGATGAGAACAGACGAGACGAACAACAGCAATCTTGAAGAATTTATGGTCTGGGCCAAATCCGAGGTCAAACAAAATCAATCTAGGCAAGAAGATGCCATCCACGCTTTCTGTAATAGTTTATATTTTAAATTACGCTCTGTTCCCGAAGAGGAACGAGATCGGCGTTATGTTTGAAATCGAGAGTTTAGTGTATTATTCAAAAGCGAGAAGGGAAAATTGCCCTCAAGTTGAGAAATAGTTAATGTATGTACACTGACAAATACATTGTACTCCTCCAATAAATCGCAACACTTTTTTTCTCATTCACAGGCATTTGAATTGTTAATAAATGTTTTAAGTTAAACTCGCTATTCTACTATGAAATACATTAGCTGATTCCTATGAAGTATAGAAACAGAACTTCCCAGGTACTTTCGCCAAAATGAAAGGAACTAAAACCTCATTTCGAGGAATTTTTCACCAAAATGGGATTACTAAGGAGTTTCACTTCGGTTATTTCCTTTCTCATAGGTTTCACTAGGTATACTTCGGTGCTATTACCGTAAGTTTGTTTGGTCCTTTCATTCAGTATACCTTCATTGGGCTACAATCGTATAACCTTGTACTATTGTCGAGTGCTTGTCAAGGAAAAATGAATGCAAATTTGGCTTTTATAATTGCAGCGTCGTTGTATTGTCTAGCAACTTCCAAAACTAGTTAAGTGTTGAATTTTATATTACCAAAGAAATTTTACTAACCAACTTAAATTTTCACAGGGCGGCGTGCGGAAAGAAGAAAACGAAAGTTGTGGATGAAGCCACATATTGAACGACGACTTTCAGAGAGTCAATATTTTACTATTGTGTTACCAGCACGAGTCCACGATCCTGTGACTTTCTTTAAATTTTTGCGAAAGACTCCACAAATGTTTGACATTTTGCTCGCCAAAGTTGAGAGTATCATCGCAAAACATGAACAAACTTTCGCTCTCCCATTTCTCCTCCGGAAAGACTAGCATTGACCCTCAGGCAAGTGACAATTCGTTAAAAGATTCGGTAATCTTAATTTTTATTTTAAATAGGTATTTAGCAGCTGGAGGAAGTATGAAATCCATGGAATATGGTTTCCGAGTTGGTGTTTCGACAGTCAGTGGCATAATTGCTGAGACATGTCAAGTTATCTGGGAAGTTCTCTACCCAATACATCTACGAGAGCCAACAAAGGAAGACTTTGAAGACAATGCCACAGAATATTTTCAGCGTTGGAATTTTCCAAATTGTGCTGGTGTTATAGATGGGAAACACGTGACCGTGCAATGTTTCGACAACACAGGTATTCCAATCTACTCGTTAAAACTATTTAAAATTAAATTTCGATATAAAAGGATCTCAAGCATTTAACTACAAGGGAACGTACAGTATGGTATTATTGGCCATTTGTGATGCTCGTTACCGTTTCAGAGTTGTGGACATCGGAGCGTGGGGCCGCGAACATGACAGCACTATTTCGCGAGTCAGCTTTCGGTAGAAAATTTTTGGCAAACGAGGTAGATTGGCCTCAGCCAAAGGCTCCTCCGCTTTCAGAGAAGGTGCTTCCTTTTGTTTTAATCGGTGACGAGGCTTTTGGCCTCAAAGAAACCCTACTGCGGCCGTATCCCGGTAGAAATCTCGACTTTCAGAAACGAGTATTTAACTACCGTCTCTCTAGAGCCCGACTCACCATTGAAAGTGCCTTTGGTATTATGGTAAATAGGTGGCAGCTTTTCCTCAAGAAGATACATGCTAGTATCGAAAACGTTGAAAAATTAATTAAAGCCGCTGTAGTTCTACACAACTTTTTGATTGGTGGCGACATTGCAAGGGATGCGGAAACGGTACGCACTACCGGTAGAGAGCGAGAAATCATTCGGCCCGCTGTTAATGCTAATGGCTTGCAAGATTTGCCGACTGTAGCTGGACAGCGATCGACTAGGAGTGCAAATGCTATTCATGACAGTTACAAGGACTATTTCACGACTGTTGGTGCTGTACCATGGCAAGACAGATTTGCATTATGAAGTCGGAAAATACATTTTCATTTTTGATTTTTAACCAAAATAATGTGTATTATCTTACAAGTCCTAGAATTCATAGTATTCAGTTTCGAAATTGTGTAATAAACCTTTTATCAGAAGAAAATGTTCATCAGACCGTTTGCTACTGTTTGTCAAACCTGCTATCAGCTTATTTTCGCAACGAGTCAAATTAAATAGAGGGCACGAATGTTACTGAAATTAAGTACAACTCGGCACTTGAAAAAAATTTAGAAACTCCCTATACTTTTAATGTTCTATTAATATTCGCACAAAATATGAGTTTCATAGTCAAACTAAATTCGTAGTTGAAATCGATCAGACAAATGACGTTAAACATTGGGCAAAACTGTGAAATCCACAAAACCTAATTGGCGATAAGTTTAAAAGTAGCCCAGCTAATAATTGTACGAGTTATGATTAAGCAGCGAAATGTTTAAAACCTTGCTGAAACAGGTAAGATTTTTTTATATTCTCTTTCTCTTTTGTTTAATAATAAAAGATAAAGAGAATATACAAAACTGAAATATGTATTTCTTAATAAATCGAAAAAAGATGTAGAGCATTCAATGGCGAAATAAATGTACAGTTTGAAACTACATCGATTTTAGGAGAAGCATGACGTTAAACGTAGGCTTTTTGCTATCTGGGCGGGAACGACTTGTCAGGAAAATTATGATTGGGTGCAAGGAGGCCTACCGCATGCTCTCTTGTGTCGATTTGGACTTCAACCCCAACTTCACGCAAAGGTCTCAGGACCGCATGAAACTTGCCCCCAGGGTGGATTAACTGCATTTTCAGTAGAACCGTACCCCAGAAGTTCGTCAGTCTGAATTTACCTGTTTTTTCTCCTACTTTGCCGTAAAGGACCACTCTCTTGACACCAGATTTGTGAAGGGAATTGCAATACGTCACAAGTACTTCTTATGGAGAAGGTGGAGCTTCGCAAAAAGAAATGCGGTCAGTCTGAATGCCCTAGCTGTGAAGCGGGCTACGGGACGTGCGTCCCGTAACGTAAATCCGCTCAGTCTGAAAACGCCGTTACTTCGAATGGGTGGTGTTGCGTCACCCTGTCTGCGGGAAGTGGTGCCATTCGCTGATTTAACGGTTTTGCAAGCACTTTCCGACAAGTCGTGCAGTGCTTTACAATGGCCTTTACTTTTCTCCTTCCTTGGGCTATCCAAAATTTCTTCCTTACGGCGTTGATCGTGTCATTCGTGCCGGCGTGGCAGTCCTTCTTGTGGAAGTGTCTTATGATTAGAGTCGCTACGTGGCAATTACTCGGTAGCAATACTGAATGAATCTCTTCTTCAGTGAGACTAGATGCAAAGTTGAGGTATCCTCCCACTCGGAGTACTTCGTTGGTGTCCAGGAAAGGTAAGAAAATGGAAATTTTCGAGTGCTTCTCCAGTTCCTTGCCTTTCTTGAAGTTTTGGATATCTTTTCCATACACTTCGCGCTGAACTTCCTTGACCCAATAAGCTTCTGCTTCTTTTATTTCCGCTAGTGAGTAAGGAACATCTTTCTAGGTTTCAGATCTCTTGTTTTTCCAATGGTTGGCTACATGGAAAACTCTTGCGTATAGTCTCGATTCAATAATCTCGTATACTGACTGAAACGGTTTTCATCCAAGACTGGCTTTTCGACTTCTTTGGTAATAAGGCACGTCGCGTCTTTCGCGTTTTCGTCTATCTTCTTTGTTTTTGGTTTTGGCCAGTCTTCAATTGACTTCTTTAGGAATGTGGGCCCTCCCCACCAAATTTGGTCTTCGGCCAAGTTTTTAATGGACAATCCTCGGGAACACTTGTCCGCTGGATTCAATTTTTCGGGGCAGTGTTTCCATTCATCTGGGTTGGGTCATCAATGTAGAAATCTTTGAGGATAGTTTGCACAATTTCTGGAAGGAATGATTCGAACTTTGAAGCGTGTTCCTTCACGACGGCGGTACAATGAACGGAAAAGCGTTCACACCAAAACAGGCAACAGGAATTGATAATCTTGGAGTTCTCCGTTCTTGAAAAATACGAAGGACAAGTAAGGCCTATGGCTTTCTTGAATACGTACCATGAGAAACATTTGTTTGACGTCTGCGCAGACAGCGACAGCGTGGGATCTGAATTTCAATAGAACCTTTTGCAGATTCGGTACGGGATTAGGTCCAGGTAGAACAATATCGTTCAGGGAGTTTTCGTTGGAACTTTTCTCGGAGCAGTCGAAACAAATTCGGTACTTTGTTGTTTCTTTTTCGGGGCGGATTACCATGTGATGCGGGAAGTACCGGAATTTTCCCAGTTTTTCTTCATGCGGAGGTTTCTCTTCCACATGCCCTTTATCTATGTGTTCTTGTATAGCCTCTTTATAGGCTTCCTTAAGAACGGGGTTTTTGGACATTCTTCTTTCTTGTTGAAGCAGACGTCTGATAGCTTCGTCTCGATTGTTCTTCAGAATTTCTTTTCCAGGGGGTATTGGAAGTCCGACTTCGTAATGGTCGTTTTTATACGTTAAAGAACTTCTGAATAGCTTCACAGCAAGTTCTTCTTTACTCAACCGGTCGTTCATCTCTTGCGGGTTTATTCCCAGGGTTTCTAGGGTCCAGAATTTCTTTAAGTTTTCATTGAGTTCGTGGTTGGATACGGTGAGTAGCGAGGTTGCTTCCATTGTTGTTCTTTTTATGTCTACGCCAGACAAAATCCACCCAATTTTGGATTCAAGAAGGACTGGAGTCTTGGGGGCATCCGTTCTTAATGTTAGTCCTGTGAAGAACTCCCACTCGTCTTCCGTTCCAACGAGCAAATCCACTGGCATCGGTTTTTCCCAGACGTTGTCAGCCAAATCGATGTCGGTCAAATGAATCGAGACATCGGACTGGCCTCCTACTGGTTTGCATTCTGCGAGGAATATACTCGAGTCGAAAGGTTTCCTTACAAGGGGGTCTATTATGTGTTTCGTTGAAGTGGCTACGACGCGGAAAGCTTCTTCTTCTGGATCTGGTGTGAGGATTTTCAGCTCGTAAACCCCATTTTCGCTATGGGTTTCCCTTCCTCCGAAGGTCTCGGTTGCGGTTTCTTCATAGGTGAAGGGTTCCAAGAATTCTGCAATTTTTTCGGTGATCCAACATCGGTTGGAGGCGGAGTCAAAGAGTATACGGATCTTCTTTCTTTCCCCTTTGGGATTCTCTATGCAGGCCAAAGCTGTTTTGAAGATGGCCTGTTTGCCAGTAGCTGCATACTCGCTTCTTGCTAATAATGTCGTAGCCTGGACATTTCTATCTTCTCTGTTATCCATTCGATGAAGCAGTGTGTGGTGCGGCTTGTTGCATACTTTCCACCTCTGGTTCCTTTTGTCTTCGCAATCCCTCGCTAGGTGCCCTTTCTTCAGGCAAACGTAACAGGCTCCGTTTGACTTCAGAAGTTGTTGTCTTATGGCGACGGTGATTTTCTTTCCCTCTTCGCAGTTGTTCGGGTTACAATTAATCTTCTTGCAGAATCCACAAGCGTTGATGCCATTACGGGTTTCTTGAACTGTAGCGAGCGTTGCTGCAGTCGCGAAGGGGGGTTTCTTTCTAATTTCTTTCTTTGCGCCTGCTCTTGACATCGCGAGGCCTTCCCGAGCTTCTACTTCCTTTAAAATATGTTCCATTAGCTGTTCCAGTGTCGGGAGTTTGCTGCTAGGATGATTCTTCTTGAAGTCAAGGAACATTTCTTCGGGTATCTTTGTGATTAGGTTCGATACAACGGCCGTGGCGTATTCTTCCTTTGGATAATTCAGGGTTTCGAGGGCCTGTACGTGGAATTCTACTGACCCATATAAGTCTCAAAGTTTAGGAATGTTGGTGATGATCACGTCCTCTAACTTCCAAATAGAGGAGAGATGCTGTTGGAAGATTAGGTCGTCTCTACCATACTTCTTGACCAGACGGTTGACTGCGAGGATATAGTTCTAGCGTCTTCGATATCGCTTTTGCGTCTTCTACGAGTCCACTTTGGGTTGGGTGGCGGGCTGCGACCGTAGAGGCAGTTATTAAATCTGAAATAGTTTGTGGCGCTGGGACCGGGAGCAGCCACGCCGAGAAAGGGGCCTGGAAAACAGGAAGAGCGATGTCAAACCGACGGGTAAAGCAATGCCTGAGCAACGACTGCATGTCGCCCAAAACTGTTTTTTTATTGAACATTACAGAGGCATAAATAGGGTGAAGGGGCGGCCAAACAAAATAAACACAAGGCGCCCAATAATGAGGGGGTCCAGATAAGTCAAATAATGGACGAGGCCTCGAAGGCGGAGTCGAATTTCGTGAAAAGGTTGGCTGGATCCAACAATCAGATTTTTGGCTTCCCTTCACGGCGACGAGGAGAAAGCGACCGAGACCGTTTCCGTCTCCAGGCTGTACCTTACCGACATTTGTTGGCGCCGTGATTCGGGCTTTTGCAATCGGAACATTCGTGCGCATAGCCACACGTAGACGCGCAATATGAGCCTTTGTTGAAGGCTCTGCAGAAGCCGCTGGTCCCTCTTGACCAGCTATTATACACGCCGCATCGCCGACATCCCGGGAAGCCCAACTGTTACGAAGCGTTGCCTGGTTGCGTAGCTGACACCGCAGCTTGGCTGGCAAACCAGTTTTCGTGCTCAAGAGAAACGTGGGAGGATGTTGGTGTCATGGCGTCTGCACGAGCCCGAACGGATGCATCAATGTTATTCCACGCCGTAGGGGAGAGTTTAGCCCAAACACTATACATGTGTCGAAAATGACGAAGGGCCGCCGTTGCTAAACGAAGCTTGCCTTCGGTATCTTGGCGGGCGTCGACTGCGTGCAGGAATAGTGTTGCCGCGGCAAAGCCCAACTGGTCGGTAAGTAGGGGAGAGGGTCCTTTACCCAGGTTTAAAACTTCCAGCACGGAATTACGGAGGATCTACAGGAAGGGGGGGGGGTCTCGCCCACACTCCCTTGATCCTTAAACGCGTCTTTTTGAAGGGGAATTTCTCGAAAGCTCTTGATCCAGAAGCGCGATTTCTCCAAATTTTTAAAGTAACCTCCTTTCAACCTAACCTCCTTTAACCTATCCTAACTTCATCTAACCTAACTGAAACTAACCTAAATTAACCCAACCTAACTGAAACTAACCTTTCTGAAACTAACCTAAATTAACCAAACCTAACTAACCTAGCCTAGCCAACCTGCGTACCCCCCTATCGGTAGCCATTCAGAAGCTTGTAGCACGTATGATCCCTAAACGCGTCAATTAGTTGCAGCTGGCGTCCAATAGTAGTCTCGGTTGTGTTTACTGTGGGTTGACACTCCTTAAATAAAGTGATCCAGGTTCAGATAGAAAACGTGATTGAAATAAACCACAGGACTCATCGTTAAACTATTTTTTATCACTACAAACTAGAAATAACTTTTACTAAGATGCCTGTAAGCATGGGCGGGCCAAACATGTTACGGTTAGAAGACAGTGACGGTGAACATGAGCATGAAGATATGGACCATTCTTCAAACAATGGCGAATCCGACAAAAATAGCGTGGATTACGACTCCAGTGATGGCACTGATAATGAAGAGAGTTCAGGTAAATCGCAATTTCACTCAGCAGTATTTGTGTACACAAACCTTATTCTCTACAGAAATGGACGAAGTAGAATGTGAAAGACGACGAGGGGAATGTACCGAAGATTTAACAGATCTCGAGCGACAGTTCTTCTTACTTAGAGAACAGTATGCAACGTAGAATATTGAGCTTGATGTATTTACTAAGAAAAAGCTTCCTTTCAGACTGTATCGTGAACGCATTGCACAAGTGGAACAAAAATTGATCGAAATTGTTGCTGGGAGAGGTCCTGAATATCAGATCCCATTAAGTGACTTACAAGAAACGTTACGTCGTAGGACAGAGGTGTCTGTCATTTTACGCCAGTATCGTTTGGTCAACATCCAGAATAAAGCTGAAGCAGAGGAACTTGCAGCTCGACAGGACTTTGAAGTAAGGCTTTTGCATTTCTCCGTGATTTCTTGCACACAAACATTACAAAATTCGTAGTACGCCTGACTCGACAAGCCAGACAAGTGAAAATCACACCATTATGAGAATATTTCTTAGTTCACTTCATAAGAAAACCAGATCAACATTGTCCCAGTGTCTGCAAGGGTACGTTTCTGTTTTAGTGCCTCCGGCATGGCCGTACCCAGGATTTTGGTTTGGGAGGTATGAAAGTTTCGGGGGGGGGGGGGTTAGTCTGCAATTTTTTTTGGATATTTGCTCATTCTCCTATGTTCACCATTATTAAAAAAATTCGGGGGGAGTTAAAACCCCCTAATCCCCCCTGGGTACGTGTCTGCCTCCCGGTTTATTTTTGTTCCCAATCTAACTTAATCCGCTAGGTGCCATTGTTCTCAAATTTACCTAAAATTAAACTAGCCTATTTTAACCTGTGAAAAATAATCTTGCATACATAGACCATGAGAAGTTTAATGCTAACTTAGCTTAATTTAATTAGGTTACGTTAGGTCAGGGCTGTCCAACTTCTGGCTCGTCACTCGTCAGGGCCAGAAAACTAGACCAACACCTTCCCAGAATCCACCCAGCTTTTTTTTTTTTTGAAGGGGGGGCGTGAGATATCGAGTAATGCCTATGCATATTTTTCACCGTTACGTTCTCTGTATTATATGTTCTTTTACAAATATTTATTTACACATAATGACTTTTACAAATGGAACTCTTTGTTAAGTAGCGTAGATGAGGTTAGTAGATGTAGTGAGAAGCTGTTGTAGTCGGGTAAGATTTTTTTGGTAAAAGAAGTACATTCGATAAATTGCAGTGAGATACAAGAAATCTGAGACGTGTCAGGAAATAAATGTTATTGTTGGTAGCTAGGACAGTAACAAAAGTTATTGTTGGCAGCAAACCTACCAGCAACCGTATTCATTTATTTTTTATGTGAAAGGTCCGAACAGTAATATTTAAATAGAAACTAGCGTGGAACAGAAGCGTGCTAAAATTTGTCAAGTGATTTACGATGTCACTAGTATAATTTTACCGCAATTTTTATATAGTATTTTTGAACACAAAAATTTAGTGAAGAAAAGAGAAGGCAAAGAAGGTCTGTGTTATATTATTCTTTTGACGTCTGGAATGTTACTAGGAATAGAACTGGGAAATTACTCTATATTCTTAAGAAGACCAGGCCCGGGCCTTGTCTTCTTAAGAATATAGAGCATTTTTTTCTAATGGTAAACATAGGAGAATGAGCAATAATAATATACACTAGACGATGCTTCTTGAAGAAGTCGGGGCCGGATCCTGCCCTGGGGTCGCCAGTTGGACAGGCCTGCGTTCGGCTAACTTAGAAATGAAGGCAGTGGGTAGCAAAGCTAAGCCTAGCGCGACCACAGAGTATCCAGAGGGAGGGTTGAGGTCTTTCCTCATGGAAAGTTTGTGTTAGCTTTTGAAAGCCTTAGGCTAACCCCATGAGAGAGGTTTGGTCAATTCTAGTCTGCCCTCCCTTACTACAGCGGGAACTACAAAAAAACTCATATTTAGTTATGATGTCGAGACAACTTCCATAAGTAACTGGCACCGACCGGCTAATTTTTCAGCCAATCAGCAACTGGCACGGGAAAACTCCTTCAATTTGCGACGACTTTTTCGCTCCCTGAACGTCGCACAACCTTTCATACAGGAACCCTCCCTCTGGGTACTCTGTGAGTGCGACTATAATTGAAAAGTACAGTACCTTTACAACGTCCGTTTCCTTAAGGATAGGGTAACTAAGCACATATGCTAATCGAGAACATGTTCATTTCTTGTTTCTTTTAGGTAACGTTGTTCCAAGTTTAGAAAATATTTCAAGTCAGTTTATTTTTAAAAGTCAGTTTATTTTATTCATGTGAATTTGAACAAGTGAGTCGTTCAGAGACTGGTCAGTCTCAATTGTTAAAGGTAAAGCCATTACCCAAAAAGCGAATGGATGGAATTGCACTGAATTTAAATTAGCTTTATCTTGTTGAATTTGAATTTTCTCCAGCTCTGGTTACAAAAGAACTTTACAATCACACACTTTCTTAATACTAAGGATGAGCATTTTTTAAGATTAGAGGATGCTACACTAGTCCGTGGTCCCAGGAAAAGTTGTTAGAACTTGTGTCATTTCTGTTTCGATCCTCAATATTCTTATGTGTAAACACGACAATGACTGCTTATTTTGTGTCACTAACATAATCTATTACGTCGTTTAATGTTAGAGTCGGAAGGCGTTGCTCATTGACTCCATACGAGATTCGCTGCACGAAAAAATTCGACGGTTGGAAGAGGATCGTAATCACGTCGACATGGAGGACATGTGGGAGCACACAGAAACTTTCACCAGCTGTGGACAGTCTGATTGGCAACGCAAAGAAGAACGGGACCGTCGACGCAAACCGGTCACAGTAACTGGTCCATACATTGTTTATATGCTGAAAGAAAGTGACATAATGGAAGACTGGACAGCAATTCGCAAAGCCTTGGCGGTAAAACGTAACGAATGTCGTGGAGCCCTTTAAATATTTGTTGAAGAAAGCATACAATCTCTTTTGTTTCATAAACATAATATTTTGTCACTTTCCGCTGCAAAAGCATAACTTATAGACAATAAAAAACAAGGAATGGTACTAATCTGTGAACATGTTACGGCACATATTACAGAAATAAAGCTAGTTTTCGTAGAAGAGGTCAAAAGGGGGAAAAAAGGATCGTAATAGCTCATACTAGTGTGGCAAAACAGCAAGAGCGTGGCCGTGAAGAAGCATTCACGGATGGAGAAGTTCGATAAGGAGGTGGCGGGTTAGCTGACCATAATTTTGATTGAGTGGTACGAGTACCCAAACAGAACTCGGCTTCAAGTTCATCACTGCAGTTTCTTCCATCTGTTGTACCACTTTCGGGGATCAAGGTTTGAATCTCAGAATAGTGACTGCAGCCACTCCTTTTGTCATACATCCTGTTGTTTAGCTCTTCATTTAGGCGAAACACTTCCCAAGCCAGTGACCACGAGTCCTTCGAAATTGACGGAGAAAACTGACCGAATAAACATTCAGAATTAAGTAACGCTAATCAACATATCACGGCTTTACCCTACACAAGCTTATCACGTACAAAACTTACTTTAGTCATAATTCCGGAGCTTGCCTCAGTCTGACTGTCTTGATGTCTCACTGACTTTGAGGAGCCCAATGCTTCTGTTCGAGCTCGTAGTAAGGCGTTTTCTTCGCTAATCTGGATCATCTTCAGCTCTAGCCTCACGAGCTGTTCGAAACAGTCAGTATACTGCAGCTGACACTCGGACAACTCAGCTTGCAAGAGAGAGATCGTATCGTCTCTAAAGCGATCCTACAATATATCCAACATTTTAGAGTACAATTTCAATGTGAGGAATGAGAGAGCATGTGACATGGGTGGCCTGATTTCTGGAAACACAAAATGACAGAAAACACCCAGATCGACAAAATGGCAAAGTATAAAACTGGAAAAAATTTACTCACCTCCTAAGGAACTTCTAGATAAGTTAGGGTACAGATGGACATGCCCAACAATTAGTGGCTTTTACTAAATGAGAAATACAACATGCTGCATGGCAAAACACAAAGAAGGTCTTAAAGTCTGACGTCCAGAAGCAGACAAAGTTGCGAGTCTATTACGTTGTTATCTATGTAGCTCTCTTGCGGAGAAACATCCCCTGGGCTATGGTTGAGCTCCATGTGTAGAGAAGATAGATTGTTTTGAAGACACGTTATTTTTTCCTGTTGTGTAGCTATCTATGACATGAAAATGATAACCATTTATAAAGTTCCGAATACATTTACACCCCTTACTTGGTCGTCACGCTTCCGCAGTTGTTCATAAAGCCATTCAATTTTCTCTTGCAACGTTTTTATACACACTACATGGAAATTAACCTCAGTTTCAATTTCGTGGGACAAGTCATCCAAACTTCCAGAGCTCAACCCAGTTTCCACAATCTGCAAAACATATGCAAACTTTCGGTTATGAGGAGATTTCGGGGTGCATAGGTGTTCACTAACAACGGAGAAATATATTTCGTACGCATTTAATCAATGCGTAGGCACAGACCAATTTTAAAACTTACAGTCCCTATTCCACTCTCGAGGGAAAAGCAGCGTTCTTCGAGACGGTCCATTGTACACTTTGGTGGAAGAGAAGAGCGAAGAAATTACCACAGAGCGACAAACGATATTTTCGAATTCGATGGGCCAGTCCGGGCTTGGTCTGTGTTAGAATGTTGTGATTGATGCTACTGACGAGACAAAATGCTTCGCAAGGGAAGGGTATTTTCCCACAGATGGCAGGACATGCGCCTGCGGCTCATGACCTTAGAAGATCGTGCAAATCTGTCAATATGCCATACAAGGAGGTAAAGAAATGTGTTGCAAATACAAGACGAAAATTACAAAGCAGTTCTATACAAGCAGATTTAATACACTGGATACTGGAGTTAGCTTATAATGCTTGTATCGGCATTCTTTATAGATAAGTCTTCGACATATACAGTGGAAACCGGTTATTACGAAATCGAAGGGACCGATAATTTTTTTCGTTATAACCGAATTTCGTTATAACCGAAGCATGCAAAGAAACTTAAAGTCGCAGTAACCTAGACAGTATTCAAGTTTACGCCGATACACTGGCAGTCTATTCCGTATTTAATAATAAAGTTTGGATTTCCGTTCATTAATATTAACATTTAACAACACATTTTAAAATGATTGATAGCTTTTCTTTAAAAAAATCTGGATTTTTTTGTAGCGTCCTTTTTATTACAATGTTATTGACATATTCTTGTATGTAGTCAAGCTTCTTTCTGCGCTTCTTCTCCGCTCTGACTTTTCTGCCATTGCACCGTTAAGAAAGAGAACTTACTTCTGATGGGGCAAGGAAGACAAAAACTTGAATAGTGTATAAGGTAGGGGCTCAGCTAACCCTCGAGAAGCATTTCCATCGGTTGTACGGTACGCCTTAGTGGGGGACGCTTGGTCAAAGGGTAAGAGTTGGCAAGAAGGAGAGCGGAGTTTATGCCGATTTTTTTTTTTAATACGGAGAGGGTAACCCGAGACTTTCGAGCAGAAAAGTTGCTTTGTCGGTCTTCCAAGACCGAAGATCTTTTCGTTATAACCGATATTTTGTTTCGTTATAACCGAAGGAAAACGTATGTAAAGAGATAGGATTTTGTCGGGACCGACATGTTATTTCGTTATAAACGATATTTCGTCTTAACCGTTTTCGTTATAATTGGTTTCCACTGTACTACAAAGGGCGAGTTCGCCCAGCGGTCTAACGGGGAACGCCAGGATCGTGAGGTCGCAAGTTCGATCCCCGTTGTGGCCTGATTATTTTATATGAGAAAAACTTCGGGGTATATATCATAATTCCTCCAACCTTCTCTATCCGAATTTCTTCTTGGCTCGGTCCCTGTCTATCGTGCTTACACGTATCCAGTATGGAGTACTGTACCTAGTGGTTCGGGAAACCGAACCACTATGTACTCCCAACCTTCTGTTTCCCACTAGGTACTCCGTGGGAAACAGAAGGTTGGGAGCGAGCACGATGGATAAAGACCAGCTAGGGAGGAGCAAGGACGGGAAGGAAGGCGGAGCTCCAGTTTTTCACGATTTCTGAAGGGAAAATTTTGCTCAACATTGTCTTATGGAAAATAACCCGGAAAAAGCCTTCCCAGCAGGAAAACGTGACCACGCCCTTTTTCAAATTTCCACCAATGGGAAGATAGGATTTTCGGAGGGAGGTCGCTATTTTTGCGGGAAATTCAAAAAATACGATTTTTTGGGGTGGAAATGTATTAAAAAATACCACAAAATACAACAAAAATAGGTTTCTAAAAATCGAATTTTGTATACACGTTTCGGGGTTTTAGCAAAAGTATTTTCGGAGGTGGTTCGTGTTCAATTAACGCAGATTTTTGACAGAAGGCTTAAAATTTTTTTTTTAAAATCGGAGAAAAACCTTTAAGTAAAACTTGGGACATTAAGGATGCTAACGCTTAACACAGTAATCTTCGGATCCAAACTGGCGCTCTGAATAACAAAATAAAGAAACAAGGTACAAAAGAATTGAAAAAATGTAAAAAATTATGCTAATCCAGCGAGACATTAAAAGCTACACGAAAGGAAGTACGAGGAATACATACATTTTTATTAATATATCATGATTTCGGTATACTGCCCTCTATAGATCAGTTAAGAGGTAAACGCTGTCAATTTAAATCGCTATCATTTACGTAAAAACATAAAAAAAATACCGATAACTAATAAGGGTCCGTCCACAAATGGCGCCACCCGGGGAGACGGTGGGTGGGTTCAGTAAAACATGACGCGAGATGACGAGAGGGTGGGAGGGGGTTGGCAAGAAGTGACGCCATCCTATAACTCTAAATTAACCGGTGATTCTGTGCAAATCAGTTTTACGTATTACGTAAAATATTAAAAAACGAAAAATACTTAGGAAGTCTTATGTAATACATAAGATTTCCTATTTTTTGTTTTTTCCTTTTTCTATTTTGTAAGAGGGGTCAACTAGGTGATGGCGCCATTTTAGAGGGTGGGGTGACGGCAAAGGTGATGGTAGGTGACCGAGGGGGTGGGTGGGTAAAAAATTCGCGATTTTTGGTTGGCGCCATTTGTGGACGATCCCTAAGCAGATACAACCGAATTGAATTCACGACAGAACCGACGAAACGAAGAATGAAAAGCTTGAAGATAAAAGGAAAAAAAAAGAATGACTCAAGTTTAGAAACAAATTTAACTGTCTGTCAACATACGAAAATACAAGTCGAGAATGACTAACTCGCAAAATTCATTCCAAGAAAAAAAACAGCCTTCTTTCGTCAAAAGAGGTAAGGTCCACGTGAGAATTAACAACTGACTCGTCAAACGCTGTTCAAACGCATGCTTTCACTTTCTGAAAACAAAGAAATCATAGTTTTCATTAGTATAATACAAAAATCTAAATTTTAATTGGGTTACCTAAACGAAAAGCGGGACATACTTTTAACAGTATTTGTAAGTCATCACGGGAACCTAAGCACACAATTCTTGAGTGAAGTTCCTCGAGATTTGCCGATATTTTGCATGAAAAACATGCACGAAAGCACAGCGAAGAACATATATTAACGAATAATGTAGTTCAAATCTGCAAGACAGATAATAAAATTAGCAATCTTATCACTGTGTGATTCTGAGTTACCTTCGTCACGTTTCAGAGTTAGCCAACAGAAGCACAGCCAAGACTGCTACTTTCCACGCTGTCGCTCTCAGATGTTCCACGACCAGCGTAGTCTACTTGGCACTTGGATAAAAGTGGACCATTGTTACAAATTTTGTCCTCATGACCACGCCAAGGTCACTTTGACCTGAGAACAAACGCTTTACTAAAACGATTCGGAAAGGAAATTAAGAAAGACAAACCCTCACTTATCTAAGTCACACAGAAGTATTTTGGGAAACACCTGAAACTCGATCAGATCCAGATCAGAGCTGCCAATCAAACAAAAGCCTTCCGGCATATTTGCAATGCAACGTTCTAGTCAAAAGCTTACGGTATAGTGAAATCTGCCGTTTTTAAGGCTCAATGCACCGCCTATAACAGAGTAAGTTTACCCCCGACAAGGAAAATCTCAACAGTGCTAACTAAATTGCACCTCGCTTGATTACTTTGTTACATAGAAGAGCATACGTCTCGCCAGCACTATCATAAATATTAATGTTCAGTCATGAGCAAAGAAAACGGTATAGGACAAATCAGAGAAGTGAGCCTCTTGAGGCTGTTTTACCTTCATTAGCACCTACTATTCGCTTTTTTCAGCACGCCACAATATTTCAGTACGCTACAGGTTTTTTGTCTACCTATTTTTACATAACAGGATATGTAAGCTCAGGGTCGATCTCTTACCATGTCAGCGAATAGTTTAAACTCTTTCACCAAGCTTTTTCACCAACTTTGGATAAAATCTAAAAGACACGCAGCACCTCTCGCATCTTGTCCGCCCTCTGTGGGTATTATTCTCTTCCTTCCAACGTTTCCTAATACATTGGCTCCCGAGATAAACTCACCATAGCCAGGAATAATTTTTCGAATGGGGTATCTGGACCGACTCGAACATCAACTGCACATCTAATTTTCTTCTCATTAGCAGCATCAGCCTTCAGGAACTTGTTCGCGTAGGTCAGCGCTGGCATGTTTCATCATAGTTTTGAGCCCAAAAACAATTACCCAAATGCTAAACAAACCGGGGTCAAGTTCTATAAATGACTTCAATACTACGTGCAAAGTAGATAAGCTTACTACACTGTATTGAACAGAAGAATGGCCAGTCATTTACTTTGTGGCCGGCGCACGGTGAAATCAAGTAATCAGGAAATAAAAAGAAATCTCAATCAAGAAATTGCGACATAGACATTGCGACCAATGTGCATGTGATGTGCGTATGATTAGATTCATGCAAACAGAACAAAAAGGAGGGGAGAAAAAGAGAGCAATCAACGGTGGTGTTTGAGCAAAAAGTGATGGGTAAGGGAAAAAGGACGGGAAACGGATAATGTAGAGCCATTTAAAATTTAATAACACCTACTTTACAACGTTCTGACTAAAAAACGGTACCGAATAACGCAGAACCTAACCGTGTGACTTAGGAATTCTATTGCACTGTTCAATGTATCTATAAAAGTTGAGTCTAGGACTTGCTTTTTGACGTCGTCGAATTATGTGTTGTGTCACAACCAAATTGTTCTTCTTTTGAACGTAATAATGTTATATAATACGTGATACCCTCACCGCGATAAAGGAAATTCCTTTGACATTATAATCTTGTTCGCCGTTGTCTTCTTTTGAACGACTAGGTATATCCTCATGTAAAACTGTAGCACACTGTAAGGTGAAAGTATCGGAACCTTGACAAAAAGGATCCTTAAGTAGTTAAGATCATACACGGTACAATAGCAGTTTTCTGTGTACCTATTGCAAAGCTTTGATCTTTTAGGTCGCGTATCCCGTGCGGAACCTGACCTTCGCTCACTTCGATGAAAGTACCACATTGTGTATCCTCGTTTACTGAAGCGATGCAAGAATCTTCCACACTTTGTGTCCTCTTTCACGGAGCCTTCTAAGTGCTGCTGTACCACCCTGTTCCATTCTTTAGAACATCTCCGTAGTGTGAAGTTTTCCCAGTTTGGTTGTGGTAGAGATGAAATCCTGAACCCCCATGGGTATAAAAAGCACTTGAATCCGCTAATCCGAGGGGTGGCGGGCCTGGATATTGGCTGGGCGTAGTCGTATCTAAACCATGAACACCATACATGTGGCTTGGCTTTAGAGGAGTAGGGGTCGCGAAGGGCGTTTCTCCTAGATACGGATGTAAAATTGGAGGAGCTCCTTCCCGAGGTGACACGGAAGCTGGTGGGGTCATCGCAGGTAGATAATCCGGCAAAGAATAGTTCGTAGAGTAAGATCCTGGAAAACATTTTCAAATGCAGTTGTTAGAAGAATTTTAAGTCATCATACGTAATGTGCAAACTAGAAAAGAATCCTTTCTAAATGGACAATTGGCAACTGAATCCAGTGAACTTTTTAACACATTGCTGCTCACTTGAGGCCATACGAGTAAAATGTGGCAGGATTAGAGAAAGATTCGAGCATTCGTAGGTTAGGAATAATATGGTAGAAATTTCAGTCCACACAACATATAGATCTTCGATATCTATCTCGAACCCTTGAATAAATTTGCTTCAAGGCAGGAGAGGAAAAATAGGACAAGAAAAAAAACAGCAGTCAAGCAAAAAGCTATGAATTCGAAGAAACAGCAAAACCTGTGCGAAAGGGTCTGCAAGATACTGGAATGGAGGTCGAAATTACGAGTGATATTGGAACCCGTTTAGAGAGAACTGAGGCTTGTTGTAATTTTTAAAGTCTTTTTTCACAAGTGATCCCGACGTGAATGAATTCAGTATATGAAATACCCATCCGAAATTAATAGCTGTGTAAGACTACATCCAGCGAAAAAGGAAGAATGTCCAACGTTTGTACCTGAGTATTAGTAGGACGAATAGGAAATATTCAGTTAGATCAAGGGACAAGTCCTGCTACCTTTAACTTCATACGATTTCCACGTCGGGATTTTTCCAGTCGGTAATCCCGACGTCTCGTCAAGAACTACTAAATTACGACAACTGTATTGCAGTGATACCAAATGAAGTAATAATTAAGATAAAGAACTTCATTCTGATGTCTATCATTCGTTCGTGTGGACAGTACTTATAGTTTCTCAGTGAAATGCTGTACGAAATGCATGAGCTCCAATTCAAAAAACCCTATGTGGCTTACCGTACCCTATCAAGGTGGAGCAATTTCAATGAAAATGTACTTTTAGGTTAAAATAAACTTTGTGGGCTTCCTGTATGAAGCGTAAGGCAATTTTTAAACAATATTGTACTGCTATCGAAGTTCCACTACCTTGGAACACGTCGTGATGTGGATATTCCACGCTGGCCCCACCTGTGCCTCCTGCCATATTTTCATTTCCGAAAAAGGATCCGTTAGCAACTCTATTGGCGTGCACGTTTGCCCGAATTACGCTCTCCCTGGAAGCGTAAATTTGTCTTAAAATAGATATGGCTGATGAGGAAGTGGCAGGTGGGGCATTGCCAATCCACTGGATGGTTGATCGTTTGGCTAACAAAGCGTCTGTGCTGAAATCTGTATTTAACGCTGCTTGCTGGCTCTCCGTGGGCCGATTATTCCAACGCTCGTCTTCCCGAGGGTTTTCGGTCGTGGAATGTTCGTGACGATCGTACGACTCCAATTCAACATTCATACTCGTAGACATAGCAGTTGATGAGTTGGAAGGCGTTTTCAGCTGCAGTTCAGGTTCAAGCTTTCTTTTCAGCGAGCGACTTTTCTTTACAGCTACCGGCTGTGGACACGGAGTGCTAGGGGAGTTGGAATGAGGAGAAGAGCCTTCGGAAGGTTTTTCGATGGGTTCCAACGCAGGTGGAGGGTCCTGATTCAAATCGGCACCGGGAGAATGTAGTTCAGATCGAACATCTTCTATGGTAGATAGTTCTACACCCAAGACGACAAATAAAAATCTAATTTCCTATTGTGGGATACAAATTAAATACAACCTTGTGTAAAGCTACCTGGCCGTGAGTCTTCGACAGACGGAGTTTCGGTTTCTTCTGGTTTGATAGGCATGGGAAGGCTATTTTCTAGTTGGCAATTGTCAAACACAAGGTTTGTGTATTCGGGCCGGCTAGGGGAATAATTATACATTTGAAAGGTGATATTCTTTTCGTAAGTCTACTACTTTTCTGTCTTACCTAACAACATAATTAACGCAGATGATTGACTGTTCGTCACCGTTTTTCGAACTGCAAACAACCGTAGCACAGGACTGAATCCATGAGTAGCCTCCGCGCCGATTCATCAGTCGATAATAAGGTGTCATGACTTGCCCTTTATGTAGGAGATCCACGTGGCATTTCCGTAAGCCTTGAACATCTTCAGCGTGACATAGGCCATAGAGACTTCGACCTATTATATCCTCTGCTGTATAGTCCATTAGATCTGCCACCCTAAAACGCCCAAGAGAAAGAACAAACAAATTGTAAAAAAAAATCATAATTTGGTGTCTCGTGTAAGAGTGCTTTAACTACGGCAACAGCGAACTTACCTCGGTTCGCAATGAGCAATTCGGAAATCAAAGGATAATCGCGTAACAAACATATCTGGTTCTAAGCGTAATTCATGTATTGTTGGTGGAGGTAACGCAATTGCTAAGGCCACTAAGCCTAATAATTGTGGGGAAGATTTACTATTGTTCGCAAACTGACTTTGAGGTCGTAAGCGACACAAAACCATCACAACCTAGACAGCATAACATTGTTTCAGTTAGTATAGTTTTATCTTGTCTTGAATCCGGGTTCCTACCCTGTAGCCTGATGACTTAAAGTGACAACCACGTTTGGTTAAGGTAGATTTCATGCGGATGCAAAAACAGCGGTCTAGTCCTTTATAACCAGAATTGCTGCCGAAAGACATCACAGCACTTACTGTTGATTAGAACAAGTATTAAAAACAATCTATGGAAATTTTGTGAAAAGGAATTCCTCTCTGCTTCTTGCAAGAAAAAAAAGAAAGAAAAAAAGCTACATAGGAGACCAGAACTAACCATCCGGATTCAATGTGGAGCCACTGCCTTCCTCAGAAGCTCCGCCCACACTCCCGGTGCCCGACGCGGGCGACGCAGGCAGCTGCGAGGAAGTTGAAGACGCGCCGCCGCCTCCGGACGAAGTCCCCGTTGATGTCAACGTTAATCCCAATTGCTCTGCTAATTCAGCTTGGTCCGCGGCATGTATGTAATCAAAAATACTGCTCCCAGTCATTTCCACCTTCATGCAAAAGAAAACACATTGTATGAATTTTTCCCCGAAACCACCGGTGAAAATCATAAGTTGTGACATGCGTGTTTAAGGTACACAGAATAATACTACACAATAAATAACATAAACAATTGAAAGATCACACGCAGCTCATTAGCTTTTCCACTGTAACTGTTAGGGGTAAAAAAAGTTATGAAAATATGTACATCGTGAGATCTGGCACTGATAGCAACAGACTGACAGCACGGAATTTCAATGCGTGGACAAGTTCCTAATTAAAAAAGTTAAACAAAAGTAATGTCGAAGGACTACACCCACGATGGTTGAGTTGACAAGAAAGAAGACGTCCAAGGAATTAGTAATTAACCAATTAGGGACGCCCCGTGAATCCGGAACTTCATTGCGGATTTAGCCAGAAGGAAAAGTTATGTCTTGAATCCTTGCTAGTGGATAAATAAATGTAGTATTAACATTTTCTGTTCTATGTCTGATGTTGCTTTGTATTCATACCTTGCTGTTACGATGCAACTATCGGTCACTATTGTGAAACAGTTTACATTTATAATATTATGGACCTTAAAGACGTCATGGTACAAGTTAAAGGACAAGGTGGGTTCGGAAAATTTAGAGGCTGTTTTCTTAAAATAGGTCTAGCAACCCAAAATCACACAATGAATAAAGTCTGTACGTTAATTGCTGTGATCGTTTCGATTTACTAATTCGGGACATTAATAGTATAAAAATAATATTTTGTATACTATTACAGCCAAATACTGTGCAAATACAGTAGAGTCTTGCTATCGCAAAGCTTGGTTATTACGAACGACCGATTAGTTTGGAGAAGGTCCACAGTATCCGGCGGAAACTCTTGTGTAAATTTACAATAAAAACCTCGGATTAGCGAATCCGCGTGCACTGCACTTCTGCATCTCTTGAAGAAATATTCAGGTCCCTCTGGCCCTTTACACGTGGTATTTCGTTTGGCTACAGCGAACACGAGCGATGTCGTGTGGTAACCCGAAAAAAGGCTCAGGGGAAGCTCTCTTCTTTCTCTAAAGACGCCACAACTGAACTAGGGTTCCTTTTAGCTCCTTAGGGTGGCTCTACAAACCCCTATATACATTTCTTGTCATTATCGTCCCGTAGAGATTGGGGTATATTGAGGTAAGTCGGACAAAACTAAATTACCTGCGAATCTTTCTTCCCCAAAAATGTGCGAAATCCACTGGTCATTAAATGTCAATGTCCGATATAACTCCTTAAGTTCGAACGATGATTTCAAACTTTTCTTGAGGCTATCGCTCTTCTTTTCTGATATG
Source organism: Triops cancriformis (assembly GCA_020615345.1). Lineage (NCBI taxonomy): Eukaryota > Metazoa > Arthropoda > Branchiopoda > Notostraca > Triopsidae > Triops > Triops cancriformis. Next base: position 23,586 of record JAHZNP010000449.1, on the reverse strand, counting down.
CTTTTTTAAAATTCCGACATATTGGTTTCTGTCAACTTATATCCACACTTTATACTGCCTCTTAACTAAACTTTCTTTCGAAAGGTAATATTATTAGTCTGCGAAACAAGTTTCAGCTTGTTATATAAATTTGACTTGTTTCCTTGATACAGACATGCTTATTTAGAGTTGGACATGGGGGTAGGTCGATCACCCTAACCGAATTGAAGTCATAGAGCTTAAGAAAGATTGTCTTGAATCGAGCATGTTCTGAAGTAAACAAGCCTCTTAAATTTGATAGTATTACTGATTTTATTTACATCTTCCCATGTTATTCTCGTTGTAAGGTCAACCAGTGAGAACATTGCTTATATTTGATAAATTTGTCGTTGGTGTGGTAGTTATGATCACGGCATTCCATAGCAGTGCGCGACTTACCTCGTGCTGGGAAACTTTGGTCACTCATGACCAGCTTCACGAGAAATTAATATAAAAATAGCGTTGACACGTCAATGGCTGCAACAGTTATAAAGAAAGAAGGGCAAGGCTATCGTAAAGTACATAATCAAGTCAGACTTCTCCAAATTAAGCTCTTTAGCCCTTCCAGAGTGAAAAACTGTCCTGCGTGAACATCTATTACTACACGTAATGGATGTTACTCGTTTTGCAAAATTTTTGTCCGAAAAGTTTCAAAGGTAACTACAAATGACTGACCTACCCCGCGTATAAGGTGACAAATTTCCCTATGTAATACAGCCCAAATTATCAGAGAGCATAGAACAGTTTAAATAATGAAAATAAATGCAAAGCATAGGAAAAGTGTGATAAATTAAGTTATAACTATTCAGACACAACACAAGGTTTTCCCTTCATTGGGTTCGTCATACCGAGATTCCAGTGTACAGTATAGTTGTCTTTAAAATCGTTTAAGAATTTGGATTGCTTTACTTTCCTACTACACCTTACTTTATTTTTTCTTATGATTAGGTATTTAGGAAACTATTTCTTCATTTTGGCCTTAAGTTTAATCTGTGTCAAGAAATAGGGAGAGTTGTTTGAGCTTGAAGATGTATCAATACATTGAGATGTGGCTTTAAAAATTATGTTGCCTGGCAATCAGCTTCAGATGACCATACATTTAGACACAACTATTATACCTGCATTTCTCAAACGCACTTATCAATATTTCGTTCTTAGCAAAAGGAAAATTATATTTACCTGTGAGAGACCCAGATATATTGAAACAGTCTCAGAAATATACAAAAATCTTCCGTCTGTTCCTAATGCGAAGGCAAACCCATCTAAGCTCTGTAAAGAATTGTAGCAGTATAAGTGAAAAACTCAATTTAAAGATAAATCTTTAATACACTTACTTGTAAAATATGGGTTCCTTGATGCATGTCAAAGAGCTCCATGGTCACATTGTGATTGTTACGCAATCGGTGACCTGTGATATAAGAAAATCCTCTGTAAATTCTTCAAGCGGAATAAAACTTATTTTAGCCACCAGATAATAGAGTTTTCCTGGAACCACAATCAGATTACGAACCTTAGGAAAAGAACACTAGGAACAGAAAATTGGGACAAGAATATGTACTGGGAACCCCAAAGAACCTCGCAAACCCAAGGGTGAAGTTGATTTCATGAGCCGTCCCCTTTCCGCGGCGGTGACGGCGTTGGCAAGTTCAAATCCAATTGATATTCTGTTAATTGAGCAGCACAGAACGTGTGCGGTCTGTCAGACCGAAATTTCTTTCGTTTTCTTTCCAAAGCGAAAATGTGTAAAGGCGAAGGAGAGAACGCGCCGCCGACTAAATTGCTCCGTTCTTTGTAGTTTTCTGGAGCTAATTGAGGGTAACTGCCATTGACCTGTTGTTCATTAGGCGTTTCTGGCTAACTTTTTCTTTCTTTTTTTTCTGCCCGGTAAGCTAAGTTTCGATTCAGTTCCCTTGTTTCAAGCAGACGCAATCCAGACAATGGATAACAAAGGAATGTTGTAAAACTTGGACAAAATTCTTACATTTTTGTAAAATATTTGTCCTCCTGAATAACCCTCATAGTGGCTCTAAGCTATAACGATAGTAAGAATGACGTTAAAAAAAACTTACCTTTGGCCGTTTTGGGGGCAGTGTCCCGGTTCCAGGGCGGTTCACCGTGTGCAGAAAAATCCTTGAGTCGCAAAAATGAGATGGTCAGTCGGATAATGGACGCTTTATCTAACTGCGAAGTAATGGCCGCTGGTAAAGGTAATAACTTGGCTAATTCATAAAACTCGTAATTCTCCTTTCCCCGCCTCGATCTGGCAGCGTCTCTTGATTTTTCTTTCCGCATTTCCAAAATACTGCAACAAATGAACCGAAGCTTGTTAGCCAAAAGATTACATGATCAAATCAGACAGTCTCATTGCCAACAAGTACGTTTCCTTTACATTTAACAACACGGAGGTTTCCTATAAACCCGCTAAGGACAGATATGTACAACATAAAAAAATTTCAATGCAGAAGATCACATGCACATTGTTTATGTTTTGCAGTTGTTATTGCTCATGAAGTATTTCTTTCCTGTGCAGCTCTAAAGCATAATGAACGCTTTCAATACTACGAAATAAACACTATTTTTTCGTCGCACTACCAGGCACCCTCTACAATACCATGACCCTCAAGTTTGGAAGTCCCTTTTACAAGTCAGGTACCTAATTGGCTTTCGTCTGTCAAACGGACCCGGGGGACACATCTTACCATGAGTGTTACTCCATTTTCACATCAATGCATATGCCAAGCCCTCTGAAAAGAGAATGCCTTCTTTCGAAACGTAGATACTCATAGCTATGACGTCATTATGTCCACCCCATTCTCCTCTGAACTCAGTCTCTCTGGTCTTATGGGCCTTTTCTCTTGTGAAAGAATAGATTACCCCTGGGGTGTTGATGTAAGGATTAACTAGCGACCTTCGTGCGGCCCCTACCAAAGAGATTTTCGAGGGAGCGCCTCTGTTGTCAATTCATTACATTTGGTAATTTTGCTCTCTTCCCTTGGCTTGTCTTACGGGGCCTCAGTCCCGTAGAGTGACCGGAGAGAAAGAAAGAAAAAGAAAAAAAAAATCGGAAGACCTGCCTCGTTGACTCCTTCGGCTCGTGCTATATTAGCAATTGGCGGTACAATCAATCAATCCCTGGAGCTTTGCCTCTCGGAAACGAACTTAGTTTGCTCCTTTTGCTACCCCAAAAGACACCGAGGGTTGATTTTCTCTTTGGTCCAGCAAAGACATTACCCTCTTTTTACATAACTGAAGAGGAAGTGAGAATAAAATCTACCAGACCTGATCTAGTTACCTTTTAGCACTTGGAGTTTCAGTCACACTCGGGGCAAGTTTCCAAGAGTATAGAAAGAGAAGAAAGCAATCAACTAGGGGAACGCTACGAAATTGTATGCATGTCAATCAACCCCAGTCTCGTACCGTGTTTCTACATCGTGAGAATAGGCACGAAATCACTGCACCTAAAAAAATGCGTTCTGTTTGCAATAGCTCCAATAATTACGGACAGTTAGTACCTTGGAGTACATTTAATGCCTTAAACGGAAAGAGCTCCAGTGAACGTCAAATGAAATACTCGTACATTTTCAAACTTAATACAAATGTGCTTGGAAACTAAGAGACATTGTGCAAAAAAAGTAAACAAGTCCAATGTGACAATGCGTTTACCAGGAGTGTGTGTAAGCGGCGGAAGATAACGGTGACCTCCGTTGCTGTAAAGACGAAGCTAAGGTAAAATCAGTCATGGGGTTCATATTCATTTGGGTCATCGTCATACTAGACATCGACATGCTAGCTGCTGCAGAGCCGGTAACACCGATTGGTATGTTGGTTCCCGTACTCGATGTATAGTGGTGGTAAGGTGCTGGTAAAACCATCCAAGTGTCTTCGGGTCTAGGAAATCCTAGCGTGTAACTGGCCATTGCTATGCGTTCTCTCGAATTCTGTTGAATACTTTCTTGACAGTCTATACTTCTTATGGTCTATCTTGTACCTTTTGTGCCACCTGAATGGCTCCACTCGAGAAAAGATAGCTAAGAACTATATAGTCCAACGAAGCGCAATCAAGCACATCGGGTCAAGTACACTTAATTATGTGCTGTGCGTCCCTTTCTTATTCTCCCCAGAGCTCGTTTTCCTAAATACAGGGAAAAAACGGCCAAGTTTCACACCAGAACTGGCGAATCCATGTCCCGTTGTTTCCAGCAAGTTCACAATAGCAATAAAGGATTACTCGATAGAACTGACAGACGCTAGGAGGGTTTTCTTATCGTTGTTGCAGAAACATTTTAAAAATTGAATTGACAACTGTCCCAACGGGAAAGGACAACACTTTTTTTCTGGGGTCCGTGTTCAATTGTTGTAAAGATTCAGTCTTGTGGAGCGTGGTGTGTTTCTTACGTGAGGGTCAAGACAAAAGTTCATTAGATCATTGGTAGGCAGGCGAGAGTAAGAGCACGTGAAGTACGTCAATTGCACCCTGCTCGCGTCCTTCCCGTAAGATGTTCGGCATAACTATGCGTTTTCGACGTCGATAACACATAACAAGGAGAATATCGCCATCACTACTACCACCACCATCTTCGTACCACCAGAACACGATTAAGAGTCGGTACGAGACCGCACGTCGCACACGTCACTCACGAACGCCAACATCTTCCGGCATTGCATGACTCTACGGGACCTTCCTTTTACCTTCCACTTTATCCTCAGCAGCAATTTCTCAGCGAACTGTGCAGTCGCCGTTTTCTGTCACGTCTGGCCAGCACAGCTTGCATGCGGAGTGAGATGGTGTCTTTATACGACGTGGACCTAAAACTAGCCCACCAGCAAAAGCCTCCATCCTTCCTTCCTTCCTTCCTTCTTCCTTCCTTCCTGCCTTCCTTCCTTCCTTCGGCATCGGAGTCGGGGCTCCTCCTCACTTTCGGAAAGGGTCCTACGGAGTCAAGTATCGCCTATTTGTAAAGGTCCGCTATTGCCTTGCTAGGCTCTCTAGAAAAGCCAAGGCGGAGAGTAGGGCGGGGCGGCACATAATTTCAGACTGCTAATTTTTGCACATGAAATGTCCAATTGCCTAGAAAATTATTTCTAAGGTCAAAGCGACACTGATTGGCGTAAAATTAACTTAACGATTGAGGTAGCGAGGCATGATGGAAACTGAAGCGTTTGCTTACGCATGAAACCTTGCTTCTGGGAACAATGAGAAAACGCTCAAATGGGATGACAATGAACTTGAGCAATCCAGTCGCTAGTTCAAAGTTTACCATTTTCTCGCACCGAGTATACCAATCAACATGACAACGCTGGAGACTAGCAAAACTTTACTGTTCGCTGGCTTTTTATTATTCTTTTGTAGTTATTCTCTCGTTGTAAGCGACAACTGGAGAAAGAAAATACTACGCGAAAACCAGCGTGGACAAGCGATCCACTAAAATTTGATAGTTTCGGTGATTTTCATTAGTTGGGTTGTTCCGATGTTGCTCACTTGGGTTCGTTATACCGGTCGCACTCGGGGTACTTTGTATTTGTGTATTGAAACGAACACAAGCAATGTATGAAAATTCTTGAAAATAGTAGGCACAACAGGTAAGAAAGATCGACAGAAAAAGATCAACGTGGCGCCGAATAGAGCGGATAACTATTTTGCCTTGTTGTTAAGTGTTTTTATGACCCGTTTGTAGTGAGTTAGTGGAACTTTTCTCGCGCTGTTAAGCATGTCGGATCGGTTAGTTGCTACTCGAAAATTGCACTCGTAAACTTTTAAATGACAAGCATTCGTAAGTAGACAGATTTAATTAACAACAACACGGACAGATTATGTATCAGAAATTTTTACTATCGCAAAGTGTACTCCAGGCATAAAAGTCGTAATAAGCACAGCAGCATATCCCTGATAATTTGAAAACCTCTATTAAAAATTACCAGGGCCTTACGCGGGATTTTGGGGTGAAGGGGTCGGGGGACCATACAGCTTTGGGTACGAGGGTGTAAGTGACTTCCCTTTATTCGGCGGGGGGTCAAAATAGTTTATTGGTCACTAATCGTACAAGATCTTCCTTTTATTACAGGAAACACAAAACGCATTTTAAGATGCGCTCTCATGTTCACCTCTTCTATAAAATGGGGTCAGCTTTAACAAATGTAAGCATCAAATGATAAGCGTCAAATTGAGCTTACCCTTTTAATGTCAGACGTTCAAATAAAAACTCTGGAATGATTTTATTATCGTTCATATTTTATATACTAAAGCATGTACGAAAAATCTAGCGTGTTATGAAACATGGATACCTCGTGCCCAAGGTGTCTGTTAAATCGAGTGATTATCAAATATTGTAAGTTTCGCAAAGTAGTGCTAAGTCGTTTCTTTTTCGGGGGGAAAAGCCGTGTCCTAAATTATGCGGTGGGTGCTATAAGTTCTAGATCTACGAAACGGATAAAAGTAGCAGTACCTTAAGGCGAGGGTATTACCTACAATAGCCGTCCTTGGGTTCTTCCGTTTGACAAAATAGCAGAGCGGAATATACCTTTAGTATTCTTTCGCAGGACACGCACGGTCTGCAAAATGAAAGCCCAACTCAGGTGCTAAAATGTTTCGTGTACAATCACTTATGATGACTCCTGATGACACGCGGGTTGACTTCATATTGATACAAAGTTTATCTGCACTTCCATAAGATTGTAAAAGTGCACTCATTTTCACAACGAAACCGGAAACAGCAACGGTTACTATTTTGCATTATCTGACTAGATTGCACGATTGAGGTTCATGTGTAACGGCAAGGTCTAAGGTCTAGCAATAATCTACTCGATTATAGGTAGGTTTGTAACTAACATCGAGTAAAAGGCAAGTTAACCCCTGAACGTTCTGGAACCAACGACGGAAGCTCAAAGACGAAGACAGCGTTGCAACGAACCGAAATTGTCGATAATTTACTAAGTGTTATTTCTAGAGAAATATGAAAAGTGATATTAGTGGGTTAGTTGGGGTAAACGTTTGACGAATAATTTTTCATAATATAATCTCTAATTAGGAAAATGTTGTGTACTATTAATAATTGATTCCGTTACATCCAATATACCATTGTGATAGAGGTACTAAAACACCTTCAAATGTAAATTTAAGCATTGTGAGCTTGGTTGTCGCCCCAATGTCTTGATTTCTAAGTATAAATGTGTGCGTTCTCCTTTATAAAAATTACAGAAGGATAAAAGTATACTTTACAGCTATTGGAATTTCCGTTACAAATTTTGAAAACTGTATTCCAAACGGATAAACAGCTTCTGTGTACAACGGCCCCGGCTCATGATTGGACTCCGCTGAATGGTCTTGCATCGGAATTCAAGAGCGCACAAATTTGACCAGCCGCCAAGCCCAATCAAGTTAACAAAGGCGAACTTCTTTCCTATTTCCCAGTAAATTACCTCTGAAAATATTGTTTTGTTGTAACAGTGGAAAGCTGTTGAAACCGACGCGCTTTTTTTCCCGAATAGCTTCAGTAAGTTTAGCAGTTTCATATCTAAGTCTTCAATGAATGGGGCCAAGTGTGAAATCTTGAGCCCCGGTCTGGGATTACAACAAACGGCTACTGTAAACCTTTCTGGCAGGGCGAGTGCCATAACTACAACGGCAAAAGGGTTTCTTTTTTGGCATCTGAGTCGAAACGATTTATCAGATTACACAATCGACGAGAATTTGGCGAAGTTTTAATAAAAATAAACGGATCGTCAAATAACTTCGCGCTTAGTGTTTCTAGGTCCATAAAGTCAACAAAGAGTAACAGAGGCCATTTCTTTTTCCGTCTACCAAGTGTTCTAAACCTCAACAACTCTTTAACAATAGCTTCAACGAGCTTATTTTCTTAGAAAATTAATCAGTCTATTGGGAACGCAACAAAAAACCCTTTTCAGGTTTTCAAAGCTTCGAAGGGCAAAGCTTTTAAATCTTTCAAGTAATCTCCTTTATTTTCCCCTTTTGATTGCGCATCGCTCGGGTTCGTTCCAATCTTACAAAAACGCGCAAAAAGCGCTGAGTCATCAAGTAGAGCAGAGCTTCCTGCTCTCATTTACCAGTTCACTCAAACGGTACCCTTATTTTTCTACCATTCAACACTTTTCTCTCTTGAACTAGAACTGCGCTCTCTTCTCAGACTTGCTACCAAGCGTTTCAAAGTGCGCAAATTAAGGGGAAGCGATCCGCTTAAGAAGTGCACATCGTAATCGCCTAGCTAGAACCAAATTCACAACTTGTCACCCGAACGACACTAAAGAAGGGTTGCACGCAGCAAAAAGTAGTCAAACAACACGCAGAATGGTGCTTTCTGTTGTACCTTACGAAAAAGTTTAATTCAAGAGATATCTCATCCAACTTGAAGAAATAAATTTCCTTCTGGCTGCCACGAGAACTCTTGTCATAGCTCCGTTTTCCTATTTTCCTTAAACAAAGAACAAAGATTTAAAAAATGATGATAAATGAGCTGCGTAAGGCAGAGTGAAGAGGAGTTGAGTCGAAACGCGTGCATTCCTTGTTTCTGCACGGAAGTTCTTTTACACTTGTCAGTCATTTCTCCAAACTTAGAAAACGAGACCCTTTATTCTTTGGCTTTTAAGGGTAGCGTTCCGATGACACACACACAAAAAAAGGAATAAAAAGTCAACGGAAAGTTCCCCGTGCGAGACCGAGCTCTGTTCTGTGGGAACACGGAAATTTGCTGTTGTTAAACTGGCCACTGGATCGAAATAAAAATGCTGGTGACGGACTATATAGACAGCGAGTAAAACGGCGCGAATCCCCAGAGTGCTACAACGTTAGTTAAACGCCTTGTACCAATTTTCTTGGGAGGAAAACGGTTGAAACCGACAAAAGGAAAAATCGGCCAGTCTTGTTCTATTCTAGGTAGTTTCTTCAGATAGGGCTTTTTTTTCTATCGGGCAACTGACTTTGTAACAGATTGTCATGAACCTACACCTAACTTGTTACGGTTGCCTTGTATTGAACACGGACATCATTTGCGGGATAAGGAAAGCAAACACGGAAATTTCCGACTTACTGCCGTTTTTTAAAAAAATATTGACGCACTTAACACCCCGAATTTTAAAAACTCTTGTATTCTTCTGCTTGATACGTTTAACTATATGAGGACCAAGGTGTGTTTATTGTGACTGTTGAATTACTTCCAAACTCCAGTACTTGTAGGAGGTAATAAAGAATACCACAAGAAGAGAAACTGAGGCGAATCGTCCTATGAAAGTTGAGAACCTTTTTGTATTGTAAATCTGTGTTCTTTCTTTCGTTTCGAAAATGTTAGCAATTTTTATCTTGGCTTGCTTAGCAACATGCATTTACTTTCTTCGGTGACACATAGCATGTATATACTTGCTTATAGTCGACATTTACTAAGCTTATGGGCAGTAAAGCAAGGATATGAAAGTCGAGCAAGACGAGCAAACGATGAGTAATGCATTGTCTTCACCGTTGCACTTTCTATGTAGATGAGAGTATTAAGAGTAACAAATACGTTTTGGATCCTGTCTTACCAGTATATATCAGAAAATCTCCCTGAACCATATAACACCTCATAAAACCCCCACAGTAGCGCGTCAAGCTCGCTCTCAATCCCACCCCTCGCCGTCCTGTCAGTGGGGGTGTTCGCCGCCACGAACAATTTTGGAGCCCAAACCCTTTAAATTAGACGCAATTACACGCATTGCTTACAAGATTATTATTAGACTTGGCGGGGGTTCGTAACAATGGGGTCATTCAATTGACATTGTTGCATTCCACAGACGGCTGATTCGAGCCTCGTGCTGCTTGTCAAAATATATTCACCCTTATTTTCTTCGTTTCACAACAGAAAGTCGGCACCCCTCTCACAACCCCAGAACCCCACAAGGTTAAAGGAAATACTGACAGTTTCGGTGAGCAATTTGGGGTGATGAATAAAGAGCTAAACCACACAAGGTTGACATCCAATAATAAGCTCCTAATCAGCGCCTACTTTTGATTCGCTCGGTGAAAAAGGTCAAGGAAAAGTCTACAGCCAACAATGGCCTGTAATCACGTGTGTTTAAATGCTCCCTGTTCCAACAAGGGAGATCCAATAAGAGAGAAACTTGCTGAAGCAAGTTTCATGTAAACACCGGGCAAGTCTTGCGTAACGGTGAGACTGGGATGTTCTATAGGTTTTAATTCGTTTACTTAAAATGCGTGGCCAGACCCCCATGGGAGCCGAGGGTTGACTCCGCAATAGCCACACGTCACACACACGCACACCCGAAAACCTTAATTGGCGCCTTCACTTAACTTGCGAAGTATATGCTGACCTTCCCAAAGCCACAACACTGGAGACTTCTGTTATGGCCAGTTCCAAACTTGATTTACGGATAGACCCAGCTTTCGCCTCAGCTGTACGGGAAATAAACTAATAATTCCATCTCCAGCAGCCCACGACTCTACTATTGCTGTCAGCGTGGTAAGAAAGAGTACCATAATATTAAAAGCGAAAAACGGGCGTAGGATTTGCGATGAAAAACTAAGCGCATGCCAATAGGTAACCATAGTTTGTTGTTTGGTGTCAATAAAGGCTGATTTCCACTGACGACATGGCCTTGTCTTGTGTGAGAAGACTGCTACAGACCGGCAAATCAACTTGCATAGGGGAGAGAGGGGACAATCAGACCGCGAGGCAATTGAAACAGAAATTGTAACTTAAGAATTACAGACATGTGGGTATTGTAAATACGAAAGTAGCGGAAAATAATCCAAAGCACTCTTCAAGTACGTTTTTACGATAAAAATAACGAAGCTTACACGAGTAACTGATTTATGATATTTATTTATACTGATCTAGTTTCTATAATCTAGTTTCTTAAGCTTGCTTTCTTAGAAATTGAGCTTTTTATTTCCTTTACAATTAATACCAAAGAGCTTAATAAACCTATCAGTTTTTTCACGGTAAATTTAAGTTATGGAGTGACATGTTAAGAGTTTGATAGCAAAACTAGTTTTATATGAGGTATGAAAAGCTAAAAGCGACGGTGTGATAATTTCTGATGATAACTTAGCTCCTGCTTTCAGGGGGGAAACGGGGGAAATAGTGATAGTTATACAGGAAGTGAAATCTATATTTTTTTAAAAAAAATAGATGTCAGTGTAAATAACACTCTTGGCTAATTTGTACTGGAATTCCTCTGGTCATTTTATACTAATATTTTTACGTTTCTACGATCTATCGGCTTTCCTTCGAATAAAAATTAGAGTACATCCGTGTCTTGAGTACAGTTTATTCCACAGTTGTACGTAAAGAAGCTATATAGTTCTAGTCATATATTCCTAAAGAAAGTGAAATTTACAGCTTGTAAATTATTAAAACCGAAGATATTTAATGTTGGTCTCTGGTGGTTCTTAACGTACGAAACAGAACCGCTCTGAAGTGCAATTCGGCAGAATACGCAGCGTGTACAATCTGAGAAGGAATAACTGTTACCCAAGCTCGAAAATATCTGTTTCGGCCAGGGTCTACTCTTGGCGTGGGTTGCTGTCAACCGTGAGCTTTAGGTATCTAATGGCGGAGATCGGTGCAATCAAGCAGAACGTGTCACAATTGAACGTCACAAAACGTGCTCAACAATTGAAGCATGGAGCTTATTTTCGTTACTATTTAGGATCTACGAAAAGGTTAGATCCGGAGTCATTTCCTTATTTGCATAACCTTTACAGGGAAACGGCCCGAGATATTTGTTTGAAAGGTAAGGGAGCTCTCCTTTCGTCGTGTCTTTTTAGCCGTCAGGATAAGAGGGTGTACCGTAAAGGCTCGTATGAGAATCGCGCAAGAGCCTTCTGCTTGGTCGACCTCCTATAGGCACCACGTATTACCTAAAAGAGATACAGACTAGGCGGCGGATAGACACATTAGCAAGATCAAAGCCACCTTTTCTTTGCCTGTATTCAGTGCTAGATTATTTTGAAGGACCCGAGTTTGAAGTTAGCCAAAGCTATGCGAGTGTTCTCAGTCAACCTTTATTGGCTTGCTGGACTAGAAGCCCCATGAAGTCAACGACATTATTTTCTGGAAGCTGAAGAAAAGAGCAGGCAAAAAAAAGAAAAGTGTAGGACGTTTTTTCCCCCATAATTCCATTTTTAACGCTAGATCCGGCAGTTCTCTTCTGCTACCTCATGGTGTATACGAAGAGAGCAGTTCCTGGAAGTCCTGATGAAGGCTTGTTGGCACTGCATACCAATCAGGTCCCCACCACCACCACCCCTTCTTCTCCCTCCTCTTGGTCTAGTACCAAAGGAGAGGGGGTCCAATCCATAGGGCACCACAAGAATGACAAGTAGATGTCACCCACATCCCAGCAACCAAGATCAGGGGAAGGGCTTACAGACAGTACATTCACGTCTTTTATCTCCATTTTTACCGGAGGTTAGCTGAAATATAACGTTTTGCTCCCAGTGGAAGAAAGACGAACTGACGTCTAAATCTCACGCAATTTCCAGATATTTGAGGCCTATCAACCAAGGCTCTTCGTTCCCCGTTCCCGCCTGTATCGGCTCTTTATTATAACTGTATGTCCTACTATACATCCTATGACTGTTTGACCTACGTCTTCAACGCCGACCTACAGCCCGCACAGAAGTCTCTTAAGAAATTCAGTCAACGTTGATGATTAAAGAATTCGTAGCACATTCTTAATTAGAAGAAAGCCGATATAAGTGGGATTTCGGTTATTAGCGCGGTCATTGAGATGCTTATCCCCGCGTGGTTATGGAGATTTGACATCCTATGTGACTTGAATGCTTTTTTTGTTTTTCTACAAGATTCATCCGGTAAACTTCGTTAAGCAAGGTGAGCAAACGAAAAGTGCGTGATTGACGAAGGAGCATGATCCAAAACTTGGCCAATGATAGCTTGAGACTTCGAGCTCGGTTCGTTACTATGGAAACCCAGCGAATTCCTGCAATTTTGGCTGGGTGCCCGCTCCAACGATCGCTTTTGCCTTGTTCGGGACTTTTTTCCTGGCTGGCGACTGGATCTTGCAACATTTCTGTGATTTTCTTGAAAAGTGAGCCATCTAGCGATGAAAGTCAAGACGGTTTGTATTTTTATATGGCCTCAAGTGCGAGTGTCAGGGAATTCAGTTTCTCAAGCATTCCTTGTTTTACCAACATGCAAATTTGGCGTGCAATCCTTATAATGGTCAATGTTAACCATTTACTGAAAAGTGTTGGCTACTATTTCGTTAGCCTTTACAAAGATAGGTGACATTAGACTCACATTTTCGGTCCACATGCAAATGAGGCATTATGCATACACTAAGTTGAAGCATGGACCACGTCGGCGTTCAACGGAAAGGTTCCTTTCTCTTGCAATGTTTTTCTTTTCTTTTTTCATCACCATGCTTACATGTTGTGCGACTGACCAAAACGGCCCATAGGACCATTTTTTGTCCTTGCCTTTTCAGGACGTGCGTGATTAATTTGGAAGTGATAAATCTGTCCAAGAAAAACTTTTGAACGAAAAAGACCACCTATGGATTCCAGAAACTACAACACACTCCGCAGAATTATGCGGAATGTCTGCGAGTAAAAAACTCTTGCTCTGGGTCCAATAAACCAATAAAACCAATTATTCGATAGGCTAACGGAAATGGGTGATGTTCTGTGCACAATCCCTATTAGTTTAGTCGGTTAGCAATCCTATATGTCGGGCGTAAAGGACGAATTCGGAAGAAGCAAGAATTCCTCAGGACTAAAATTTCAATTTCAGTAGAAAAATGCAATAAGTAGTTTGGCGAATACCAAACAAGATCTAGTTGCAAGTTAAGATGGCTGTAACTTCAATTGTACTGAAGCCCAACTCTTCAGAACCAAACTGCTAATATACGTTAGCAAAACTTCTAAGTAGTGTCAAAAGATGCTCATTGCCAGTACCTGAGGAATGCTGACACGAATTTGTACAATCAAGGAAGGGATGGGAACTAGAAAATTTAGCAAAGCAAGATTATGTTTTCTAAGGGAAGTCATAAACGATAATACGTCCGATAATTGACGTGATTCGTCTTTAAGGAACGAAGTAATGTCAAATATTATGTTTACAGCCATGTTACAATGATAGCGTAAAATCTCGTGTTCAAAGTAGTAGAGAAAACGCGTGGCCAATTCCATGATTTTTTCCCCTTTTTACGGAAATCTCCTATTAATGAACATTCGTATTCGAAAAAAAATCCGTCGGGTATTGGAAAGGAAACAAAGCTGTATTAGTATATTTCTCATATCATTTGAATGAATAATCTGTTTAAGTCAAATGACAAAAATCTTTAAGAGCCTGGCTGATGCTAATTTACCTCAGTTAGGTGTTCAAGGAACTCAAACCAGTAAAAATTTTAGCAATAGAAACAAGAAGGAGAATGCGAATGCTTACTGACTGCTAGCTTCTGTTAGTAAGTATTAGCTTGCAAACGTATCGAAAATATTTTACATTTGTTCACGTAAGCAATTCACCTTTAAGAAATTAAAGTCTGTCTCAGGAAGCTTAATTAACCCCTATATGATCGGGCAAGTAAATTTTTTTGCTCATGATAGTTGAATAATGCGATAAATAGTATCGAACATATGGAGTTACAGAAAGATTGGTAGTGTAGGTTCGGTTAAAATGTAAAAGAAGACATTTAACTGGCTGAAATCTGGTGAATAATTTTATCTGATCCATTACGCATTTTTTGGATTTTCTGGAAGGAGCTGTGAGCGAAATTACCAAAGGTAGACGGCGATTAGCAGATCTGCAGTGAAATCACCGTTGTCCAATTCGAAACATTTATTAGACTCTTGCTGTTAGGGTGTACATTCTTTTAAGAGATACCTCTGAAAGCGAACCTGTTAATTACAACATATTAGCTATAATACAGTTGTTTAGAAAAGCGAAACTGATCGGGAAAGAGGGTCACTTTGGAAAAAGCGGACATGTGCTACGAAAATAAACGCACATTGCGTCCTACATGTAGAGGTGCAGTGTGCTACAATCCAGGCACATTTTCTATTTTAAAAAAAAACTGAAAGGGGAAACCCTGTGGAATAAATCAAGGAAGATCGGGATGGTTTCGCGAGTTTCTTGTAGGCGCAGTTAACTTCGCTCGTAGAAGAAAACGTTCTCGGGTTTGTTATACCGGCAAATGGTCGTGTATAGCTGGTGAGTTTTCCAAGTAGCCCAAATGACCGTTGTCCGTGGGTTGGAAGACAACGTCCAAGAGACAATTATCGTTCATTTGCATAGCCAAGCGTATACAACACATCACTAAAGAACTGTAGTTTATTTCCAGTCTAGTTGTGCTTCAGGTTGTGAAGCTGTTGCTGATGGCAACCTATAAATTCAACCCTACAGCATAAGTACGCTGCTCACAGTTTTGGCCCAGGAAAAGCTGCAAGATTACGCCATAAAACAGCCCCAAAATTTGCCAAAACTTTAATTTGCATACGCCGTGCCAGACCACAGGTTTTATTTTAAGAAACGGGCCACAGAAATTATAAGATTTAACCTCAACGAGGACCTGAACTCCATTTGTCCTCCTTATGCAAACATTGCTTACTTAGTGTTTTTTTTAAAAAATATGTAATTCCACTGTAAACTCAGTTAAGACTACGAACAAGTAAAACAACCGACAGCGCACGCTAGAATTGATGTTTTGTCTTAATTTATTGTTGGTACACTTACAACTTGCGCAAAAATACGAGACATTATGATTGCAAGTTTGTGACGAAGTCAACAGGTGATACATCAAGAGAAATTCACGTTTTATCCATAATGTTCGGTACACTTCTCGCAAAGTAGGGAGTCTTTCACACGTTTCTGTGTTATCTTCTCAGAGGAGAATAAGTTTAAATTCTACTTTCGTTGCAAATTCTGTCCTGTCAATTTTGCAGAGATGTGTAAATAATGAGCTCTTAAAGAAGACAGTTTGTACCAAAATACTTCAGCCTACAAGAAATGTCCTTTGGACAGAAACTGGACTTCCACCTTGAAATCTTAAAGGTTTTCTTTGGGGCTGGTAAAGTGAACCATTGGTCAACCCGAGAGAACTGAAAGTCTTATGAGTGGCGCCGACAAGAAACTGGTCAAGCGAGACAAGTAGCTAAAGTTTGTTCGGTTTCTACTGCGGTACTACGGTGGTCTGATTAATCGGGGATCCAAACCTTATCAATTTGGTACTAGGGCCAGCGAGTTTCCAACGGAGGTCGTGTGACAGAGACAAAGACGAGACAGACGGATCCTTCTGTCTCTCATTTGGCGTTCTCATCCATCTTAAGATGTTCACAAAAACCCATAGGAGACTGTTCCTCTACCTAGATTTTCTTTTATTTTCCTTCAATGATAGGTCTTGAAACACGTATAATTAACTTCTGTTTATTAATTGAAAACAGCAGGAACTTTGTACGGTTAAGGTCAAATTTTTGTTTCCCTTAAAACCCTCTAAGGTCCACGTGTTTGTCCTACTTTGGAACAAGCAGCTTAAGGTTAAGTTAGAACATTAACCTTGCAATACTATGAAGCTGTTTCCGTTTATACCTCAAGTTGCCGTGGATATTTTATAATATTTCTAAAAAAAAGCTGAAGACGAAAATGTGTCGCAATAGCGACGCCGGTCGTCTTAAAACTATTACAATTACAATTTGTAAAAAAAAAATTGGGGAATGGAGAAGCTACGGTTGAAAAGATTTTAGAAGTTTCGGTTTGCAATCGTAGCGTAGCTACGTGGATGCAAAGTATGCAACTGCCTACCATTTGTTAGCTGAATGGACCTCCGAAAAGTCTAGCATAAAAGGAGAACTAGCGTTCAGCTAATTTAGCTTCCAAGAGTGTAAAGAGAATCAAGTTGGGGATTTAACATTTATTTGTGTGTACTGAATGATGTTATCCTTCCTCGAAAATTGGGTTGTGGAAGGGAAGCTTCTAATTGACCAAAGATTCTTTTTCGGCAAATTTGGCCTAACTTGTGTTCTAGACATTTAGCATCTACAGCCTAAAATCACTTGCTTAGAGAAGTCGCAGTTCTTCCCCAAAGAAGCGCTCCGCCAACTAACACCTGATTATGTTACTACTTCAAGGAAATATCGTCGAAGCTCCGACTTTCTCTCAAAAAAAGGGTATACATTTCTGCAGCCTCCTTATAATTCAAAACTGTACGTTAACATTTTCCACGACAGTGTCGGTTTTGTTTTATACCAATATCGCTTTTTAGATAGCAGTTTCCGGATTTAATGTGCCAAGACTCCAACAGTTTTGCACTTCTGAGCAGGTAACGACTTAACAGGTAAACGTTTCTTGACTTTTGACGGCTTGTTACGGAGAAAATTACAGAATGCTATTAAAAAGGATAAAGATAATATTACAGTAGAGTGCAAAATTACAGACAGGAAAAAGAGGTAAATTCGCGCCGGCATATCCAGACATTGCTTGAAACGGTCCGCGGCTGTTCCACTACCCGCGTTCGGCGACGCTTAGGTATGCAGGTGCCATTTAAGCGCTGTCCCTTTTTTTTTGGGGGGGGGGTGGGGGGGGCACTACTGTGCATGCATCAGGGTCGGAGGAAAAAAATCGCATGGAATTTAGCTCGCTTATTCGTTATCTTAATCTGTTATAAATTAAATATATGTATTTATTCATATCTATATACTGAATTGTACCCACGCGTTCTGCTAAAGCATAAGTTTTGATTACTTTTTTTATTGCTAGACGTCCTCAAAGGCATGAAAATCCAGATCCAAAATAGAGTCTAGGTCGGCTTACTGTCCCTTACCACGGTACAAGAAGTAATTACAGGGATTTTCGCAAATCAATGTCAGAAAATACTGCCCTGGATTACGTTTCGAATCAGGTTGCTACTCTATTTCAGCAATTTGGTCGGTACTTTGTCTGTCTGAAATATCTGAAGAAGCTGCCGCAGTAATAGGTCTTTCAACAATTATGTGATCTAATGCTGACGAGAAATTTGGTGAAATTTACTCTGAAGTTCGAAAAATGGCAGATTGATAAATCACTGTTCGCACTACTTAATTAAAAGTTTTTAGCAGGTGTGCTTGGAGTTGTAAAAGTTCAACAAGCTAGTCCACTAACTAAATATATAAATTAATGATGAGATTTGAAGTATAATACAATACTTGAAATTAATATCGCAATTTAAAAAAATCGAAACCATCGTAGGCGCAGCCTATTGACGTATTTTTTCATAATGGCGAACATATAGGAACGCTCAAAATATTGCCCCTAAGCAATCTAATTTTCAAGTATTGCACAGAGATAGACCTCGATCAACATTCTTTTCATTCCTCTGATTACATGTACGTAGTACCTTTGCATTTACTTATGGGAGAAGAGTGGAAAAAAGTTAAATAAAAGCGCACTTTGTTCAACAAGGCTTCACCGAAAGAATGAGTGAATACGACATCATATGAATTAACATTTTTAATTAACATTTGAATGGGAAATTAGCAAATCAACATTTGGACATACACTGTAAAAAAACTATAGAAGAACACAGGATAAAGCAAAGCCTTAGTGCACCGAGGCGGTCAAGCGAATAAATCGTCTCGTAACCTTTAAAAGGCAATACTTCCCAATATAGCGTGGAGAAGATAGTGCTTATCAAATACATATGGAGCCTACCATTTACTGTTGTATACCTGAAAGGGAAAATCTTGAACAAAGTAAAGGGCAAAAACTGACGCGAATATAGTCTGACAGATCATTCGACTATTTTTAATTATGGTGGGAAAGTGTATGATAAGTATGCACATGAGTTGGCAAAAAAACTGTAATACAACGGTCTGTAAATCTTTAACATTTCACGCAAAAAGAAGATTCTGATAAACAACACTATTTCGATCCCACTACGACAGTACATGTGCATTGCAGCAGGTGATAAATGAAACCAATGGATCTTTCACTGCCTTTTGTGAATTCCTGATTTCGTATTTAATTTCTGAAGTTTCCGAGAAAAAAATCATGGTTTTATTTCTTAGCGTGTATCACATGCAGTTTTTCAATGCAGTCTATTGCACAGAATTCGCCTACATTGCTCTTATGTAGTCCGGTGCCTACAGGTTCAGAGCGGAACGGTGAATATACCCATTCTGAAGTTATACATTTGCAAATTCGTTAACTATGTCATATCAACTTTAATGTATTTTCTGCAATTATAATTTATTGGCAGAAGTCGACGACAAAATCGGTACTTCCTTATGAAGCCCCAAAAGAGTGGGTTGCTATGAAACATTCCGTATTTTATCCGTTTTTGACTGTATACCAATAAAAAAATAGTTAATCATATTTGCGAAATTTCGTGTTGGAATTTCTTAAATAATAAAAAATGTATATTTTAAAATGTTGCAAGTTTACGAGAAGCGACAGAAATCCAACAAAGCGAGCCAAAAATGGACCGGAGGAGGGTTGGAGTAGTTGATGATTTTCACAAAAGGTTGTGCTAGTGTCACATGCTGACGGTGGAAGAGTCTGCATATTACGTACCAGTAGATCTACATCAAAATCTTTACTAAAATTGCTACTAGAAAAACAAATATGGGAAACATACAGGACTAGAAAAATAAACTCTCAACTATAAAGAGCTGGGACGATCACCAATTAGTAAATCGAAGATTTGTGTGCATAACAGATAACACAGCAGGAATAGAAGATATTTCAAGTCATATGAAACATAGCCAGCAAAAGAAAACATTCGAATCCATCAACGTATTTTTAATTGTACGCAAACAAGGTGGCTGTAATGGAATAAGAACATTGTTGTCATTCAAATTGAAAATGTGTCAACTTATGCATTAACTACTGTTCAATAGTATTTAAATTAAATTAATCTGATGAAATGCGCTATTGCTCATGAAGATCAGATAATGTTCATGAATAAGCCCAATGCGGAGAATAATGCTGCTTATCTCCAAAGATTTCCGTTCTGTTCCATGTCAGTGTTTTTGCACGTTTTGACGGGAACACGGAAAACGTGTTCAGAGCCTAACCCAAACTGTGCTCCATTTCAAGCTGAGCCCTACTTTTGTCGATTTTTCCCTCATATACCCAGGTTAGTCACAATTATTTTTAGAGTATGTGAACAAGTGCTAAACTGGATGTATTGTACCCTTTTTGCTGTACACCTATCTGTAGCAAATTAAAATAATTAGATTATTGTGAATCGTTGTGACATTGCAAGATTATAAAAAAATATGTCAAATATAACCTACTGTATAGAAATAACGAATTTAAGAATACGATTAGTAAATTAATAATAAATAGCAAACTACAAATAACAATAACGATGATAATAGTCAATTAATCGTCCACTCAGTACTTTCAGTGTTTCTTGCTTTTTCTAAAAAATAGTCTTAGACCGGATTAAGTCCTAGTCTAGCACCAAATTTCAACTGAAATCGGTTGCTGTAGCAATCCAGGCAAGTGACAATCCCAAGTTTGTAATGCTTGCTTTACTACGCCCTTTATGAATGTTCTTCGCCCAACCTGTACACAAAAGCTACTCACAAGACCAAATAGAAAAAAGCTGAAGTGCGGTAAGATTTTCTTGAGCATGTTCCTTCTGTGCCAATTCTTTACAATTTTACGTAAAGGTTGTGAACATCTTCACCCATTTTGCACCTTACAACTTTTGAAGTAATGTGATCTTGCAAGTTTCGTTATACGTCCTTTTGAAGGAAAAATTAATTAGCTGTTTTATGCATTTCTTCTATGCGTGTTTGCAGTAATAAGCATATTATTAAAAAATACCCCGACACACAGTAGCTCATGGACCATTCTTTCTTGGAATGTAGCAAAACTTCCGGAGCAAATGTAACAACAAGAAGAATCAAACTTCGACGTTTCGACGAGAACCATTAGGCATTCTAACATTTCCGGACATTCCTCGGAGTTACTGAAATCTCGCGACAGCGTTAACCAAGAGTCGATCACTGAGAACAACAGTTGTGCAAACAGGGCAACAAGCTTGTGTTTTAATAAAGTATTTCTGGACAAGGAGGAATAAATATCGACCACTTGACGAAAACTTATAAAGGTCCACAATAAAAAGACAACGCCGGAACAGACTTCCTAACATCAGGGATGAGGGGAGGGATTGGCTTTTCCCATGCATACGTAACAAGGTAAAGCGGGAAGACATGGTGGTATAATCCTTGTTTAACCTTTCGTGTGGAAGCGGTGATCCAATGTCAGGCCCCTCTCCGTCATATCTCGAGAATTTAGCTTCTTCCATTCAGTTTTTCCTTCGCTGCTTTTAATGACACTCTACAGCCGAGATTGTTTGCATTTTATAATGAAGTCAGCCCTAACT
The DNA here is from genome assembly GCA_020615345.1 of Triops cancriformis. NCBI lineage: Eukaryota > Metazoa > Arthropoda > Branchiopoda > Notostraca > Triopsidae > Triops > Triops cancriformis. The sequence continues at coordinate 2,232 of JAHZNP010000449.1, read as the reverse complement.
TGACGACCTCTAGGGACCCTCTTTCAGCAGATCTCTTACCCAGAGCAAAAACGACCTCTTTTCTCACCTCGGTTAATTCACGGGCTACCATGTTGTATTATTCCAGAGTCAACTTGTTTCATGTTACCATGTGTTTTAGCTTTATTTTTTAGATACTCTGAAAATTTGGGACTATTTGTTCGGTAAAATTCACATGGACTTTTGTCAAACTTTTTTTTTTAAAAAAAGATGGCCAACCCTTCAGGTCCAGGAGGCTTTTAAATTATAACGAGAGCAACAAGGTTTGCGTATATGTACAGGGATTCCTTTTTTACTCATTAAATAAGTCTCTTGCCGCCGTTATACAGACGTACTAGGATAGCGACGCATTTGCATAAGTTTTACATAATGATAGACTGGGAATTCTTTTAGGAAAAGAAACAACAGAAACGTTCAAGCCTTTAAAAGCTTTGGGTAGTTTGGACTTCATAACAGCATCAAAATATTTTTGCTCCCAATATGGCAAAAAGTCTTGGTTCCTAACAACGAAAAATTCACCGCGTTTCCTACTTTGTTCACCCAACAGGGTAGAACTAAAACAAAACTTCTAGTGACCTAGTTTCCTTTACGCTTCAGGCACAAACATAACCAAGTTTCGCAGATTTTTTTGAGAACCTTAAATAGTGGGACACAGGTCAGAATGCCTTAAGTTTACTATTCATTTGTCTTGAAAAAGTAAGCAAGTCCAAATTATGGCATCGCAGTGTTATTCACGATCTCGAACGCTTTGGTTGTCTTACCCGACGCACATATCTACGTACGTTCTCACCTTTCAGGAACACAATACGAGTATTTTTGCTACGTAAACTGATAATGGTCTCAAAGCCTTCTCGTTCTCAGAAAAGAACGCTTTTGCCTTAACTTTTGGCGATTCTCAAGTGTAACTCGCAAGTGTAACTCGCACTAATCGTGTAAGCCTGAAACTTTCTCCTTACAGTAGCAAGCTAAAAAAAATCCCTATCGGATGCCTTAGTACGCACAACAATGAAACGTATAGAGCTACTGGAATTTTTTTCCTTGCCGCAAAACGTATTTCTCATTACCATGCAGATCTCGACAGTGATTCAAGAAAACTGTTTTTTTGTCGTTCTGTTGCCTTACTATGTAAGACTCTCCTCTTTAGAATATGCTTGACAAGCTGGTACAAGGCCATTAGCACCCCCGTGGCTCTGTAAAATACCTTCGCATAGACATGGAAAATATTGCGGTAACACATGGTTACAGTTTTTTCAACTTCCGCGTGATTCACCAAAGTGACAACAGTGGGAAGTTCAAGGATCAGAGAGGGAGAAGAAATCTTTAGCTGTCGAGAGTTTAGGCGGTAGGGGGACGCAATTCGGTAAATTTCACACGACAGATGTGCGGTATCGTGGCTGAGAGCTTGTGGTTAGAAATAAGAGCCAGGACCGTGGCTACAAGAGGGAGTCCACGTGCCAAAATGGCACGAAAATTTGGCTTTGCACTTCGCTTGTGCCCTGTTCCAATACTCCGACCCGTGGCAACATAATTGGCGTCGACCAAGAAAACAGAGCGAGTTCTTAGGTTTTCTCTATGTCGGCTACATTTACATAACGAGTCTTGTCTAGGGGACTTCGTCTATAAAAAGTAGTTTCACGACGTTTTACACTCATTTTCTTCATTTCCCTGAGCAAAGTGAATATAAAAACAAATTATAATATTACGGTCATTAATAATATAAAAGCTGTAAACCAATTTTCAGAGGTGCATGCCGCTCTATTCCTTTTCCCATTACCGTTTTGCCTTAGGATTATGAAATTTCATTGCTTACAGAGATTCCAAATGTCTACTTTTCCACTTAATATCACGAGTTTGGTTTAATGTGAATTTCTTATACACCTCTAGATATGAAGAAACACCACAGAAACAATGAAGCCCTCTTATTCGATTTGTATGGAGGTGTGTAGTACCTTGAGTCAGATGATCCGAAAAAAAACCAATAAAATAGCAACTATATGCAGTAATTACGATAAAAGTATATACTGCACAGGTTGTTCCCACTGAAGAAGTACACTGTAAAAAATGGTGCTATTTTTACCATGATTTAGAGTCAGCAGAAAATGAGCAGGACATTGTGGTAAAATTAACTACAAAACATGTTTTGGTAAAACAATTTACCAAACTTCAGTGTATTTTCTCTTACAGGGGTAATGTAAGAGAAACACTGAAGTTTGG